>JBBPPB010000038.1:0-28564 GCA_038091755.1 Leccinum pallidistipes | reverse complement strand
GGTATTTTAATAATAATGCGGTCCATTGGCACCGGTTAGGACCATTATATCCCTTCTAATCCCTTGTCGTCTCCCGTGGCATATTCCGCCGCATTCCGGCCTTTGTGTGGCTTATAAGGCCTTGTCCCAAAAACAAATTTTCAGTGATGTCGGAGCGACAAAAGAGAGGTATGTACAAATATTGATATTCAGGCCTCAGGCCTCAGTTACTATCGAATGGAAAAAGTGCCACCTCCAATGTCACCTCGAAAGGTGGAAAAGTGTGGACCGTATACTAGCATGTGTGCCAAGCTGGTAGAATCGTGCAGCCCGGACGAAAACGGTGTACACAGGCACCAAAAAAAAGACATGACGAGGACAGATAGGCGCAGACGAACGCAGATGGGCGCAGATGGGCGCAGAAGAGCGCAGATGAAAGAGAGAAGAGGCGAGAAGAGGCGAGAGCACCCTCCGGCTACCCGGCACAACGTCGAGCTTATTACTAATAGCACCCTGCGCTACTGCTAGCAGATGGCCCTCGCGCGTCGGCAATTCTGAAGCCGGTCTGTCGTGCGATGCGGCAAGATGGCTCCCGGTTCCCATTTAGAGCTAGGAATCATGACGGAGACACATACCTACTTGATCATTTCCCTTGAAAATAAAGTATTTAGAGTGCCATGTCGGGTCGAAAGCCTGCAGAGCCTTTCAGATAACACCACATTCATACTACGCGTCTCCTCTCCTCAGTGACACAGACAAAGTCTTATCTACTCACATTAATTCGAGTCGATATCATGTCCAATCCCAATCCTGGCGCTTCAACTCAAGACGTGAAAGCAACTGAGGACGTGAAGGAATACGCTTCCAAACTCCTTGTGTTGAACACGAACTGGGCAGAGAGGTTGAACCAAACGTTTCCCCAGTACTTTCCCAATATCAAGGAGCAGCAAGCGCCCAAGGTTGATTTAATTCTGTAGTTCCATCTCTCCGTGATAGTGGTGACCTGTGATGCCTTCCTCCACGCCTTTCTTTAGATCCTGTGGCTCGGATGCTCAGATTCCCGAATACAGGAGTCGGACGCTATGGTGGCGTTGCCCGGTACTGCCTTTGTGCACAGAAATATTGCAAAGTGGGTTTGATTTGCTTTACTTGGAAGCCTTGGTCTGATCCCTTTGCCTCCTCCCGCCTGGACAGTCAATTCCACCTCGACGACGATAGCGCATTGGCTGTCCTCGCATACGCGGTCAAGGAACTTGACGTCCGGCACCGTATGTAGTCCCATATATTGCAACGGAATTCCCTTTTCCTCACCTTCATTTCCTCCGTCGTGTGCACTGTATGTGCAGTCGTCGTTGTCGGCCACGAAGACTGCGGTGGGGTGATCGCCGCGGTGAACGAATCGCGTCGTGCCCCAAGTGTGAGCGGCAACCATACCGAGCGCAGTCACAGCCACTTTATCCTCCACGCTGTGGAAGAAGCATTAAACATCCACGTTCACAAAGACGAACCCCATGACTCGGAGGAGGTGTCTATTCAGGAGAGCCCCGACCACGCTGTCACACGTTGGCTGACGCCCCTCGTCGACCGACTACGGGAGATCGGTCTCCCCGAAGACGAGGAAGAGGCGCTGAGAGTCGCCACGGAGGAGAACGTGAGGATGCAGGTGAAGAATCTGGCAGGAATGGAGGCATTCGTGAAGAGGTGGGCGAAGAGGAAGCCGGTATGGGTGCACGGCTGGGTCTACGACATTTCAACGGGATTCCTGCGGGACCTGCAAATCACCAGGGTGCTCGGATAGTAGGGTAGTTGACTGATGCGTGGTCACTTTGTGGGGAATGGTTTCATATGGTATGCCTTTTTTCTTGCTTTTTTCCAAGTTAGTGCCATGTATAGGTTCGTGTACAATACTATTATGTGACCAAATTTGTGCAAATGGGAGACTTGATCGATATCCATTTCCAGCCTTAGCAGAGTCCATCGCAACTGCCTCTTTCTCCTGAATCCCATCACCCGTAGGTAAACTACTAGTTATTCGCTCAGCACAGTTATACAGATTTCATTCAGATCGCCGCAGAGATCAGCATGTATTCCCTTGACGACTCCGACGAAGACACCCACACAGATTCCCCATCCGAGTCAGACTCTGAGTCAGATTGCTCATCTCCTCCATCACCGCCCCATGGGGTAAAGAAAAAGCTCCCCACTCGAGTCCAGGCCAACGTACTGTTCCTCACCGTCAAGAAGCACATATACCGCTCCTTGTTCAGCGTCGATGCGATGCCACCCACGGAAGATGAGCAGGATGCCGTGGTCTGGAATGCGATCGAAAGCGCATCGGAGGAAATCCTTGGTTATTCCCTTGACCCGCGGCTCGCTAAAAAGTTTTACGAACGTTGTAAACCCATCATCGCTGCCACTTGGTCTGCCTTCCGAAACTCCGCAGAAATGACCACAAATTATGCTTTTGGTTTGTTTCCCCCCCTAGATGTGCGGGGGGACCTGGTCCCCTACATACGAAACAGGATCAAGGAGATCTTCGCTAGTGATGACGAATTTGCTGTTTTACACGAGCATGACGATGGTGCGGTAAGCCATTTTCCTACATTTCTACATTCGCATACGATCGTGGAAAGCTAATATGCACACTTTGGTACCAGGGTTCCACTTTATACTTTGAACACACGTGCATCCAAGACGTGATCACCGTCACCGTGTGGCAAAACCTGTACTGTGGAGACGTTCTCCAACCAGAATCAATGTCACCGCTCATATCTCTCGTGGCTGCGTGTTTCATCCAAGCTCTGCAACGTCGCAAGTCAGGTTTCATTCCCATTAAACCCGCCACTCACGAAGAAATTGCCGAGGTGTATCGCAGAGTCCAGGCGTATATGAATACAGTCGTACTCGGAAATCCATCTGCTCGCGATCGCTTTATTCATTTCTGTAGATTGCTCGTAGCGAGGGATATATCTTGCTTTGGTAATAGGCAAGCTTGTACGGAAGATGATGACGATGGTTTCTAGTATATATAATTGTCTGTATGCTCGGCATGATAGGCCACTACTATAGATACATATGTAGGTGCGTGTGTTATGTAAAATATGACAAACATTATCGCAACACCATCGAGTCTTGTCAGTCTGAGATATAGTCTCAGTGCAGATGAGAGCTTACGCAGACCCGTAAGCATGAACAGATAACATCAGAGATCAGAGACGCCTAATCATTCCACAACTTTCTCGGCAACAAATTACCCACCCACATCGTGAACCCCACTATGACTGCCATCACCAAATACGCGAAATACCCTCCCATGACACGTTTCTCGATGCTAAGCGCAAAAGCAGAGTCGACGATCGCGGGACCAGCAGCACACGTCACACAAACGACCACCTGTGAAAGGCCGTACGTTGCGCCGAGCGACGCCTTGTTTGGTGCGGCAGCAGCTATATACATGAACGCGATCTCTGTCCAGATGGTGAGATTGATCTTTTGAACTTGTCTCATCATCCAACAGCGGGGGCTACTCACCGTAAGCAAAGCCCGCGAATATGAACAAGATCATCTGCAGTCCAACGAGGAACCAAACGAGATATCCGACTCCATACACCCGCGCTACGGCGTTGGTCACTGGGAACAGCGCGATCATGGGAAAGCACAAGGCGACGGTCGCCAAGAACATATGTTTGGCGCCCAACCGGTCGTGCATGCGTGCAAAGAACATCCATTGAAGGAAACCACCCGATATTCCAAAGGACGCCAAAATGACACCGATCGCAGGTGGGTCGAGAGCGAGACCACCCATGTCGATGGGCATCGCACAAAAGACGGGGAGCAGGGCGCGGAAAGCGATGTCGATGAGAAAGAACGCGGCATAGCTTCCCGTTGCAACTATGAATGGGCGAACGAGAAGCGCACGGAAGGGTACCGGTTGTTCGACTGCTTCCAGAACCGGATCGTCGTCTGCGATTCTACGAAGGTTATTGCCTTGCGTCGTCCCACCGACAAGGTATTGCCTCAAAGACATTGGAGATTTCTTCGTCTGGATGAAAACGGTGTGAGCATCGTCCCCCTTGCGTCAGACCAGCCGACGGACCTCTCTCATGAACATGAATATGATGAGCCATGACATTGCCGTGGCGGTCGCCGAGACTGCACAAGGGAGAAAGTACGGGTATTCTTTGAGAAATTCGGACTTCCCGAATATATTTGGGAATCTCTCTGCAGGCCTGGCAAGAGAGCCACCGATCAGTGGCCTTGGTGGTGTTCAGTTAGTGCAAAAGCTGCGAGCGGACGAAAACAAACCCCAGCGTCTCACCAATGTACCAAGCAAATGGTAGAACTCCATATGCATGAGCGATATTGGTAGAATCCGTGATCTCGATCGTCATGCTCTTCATCACTCCAAGGTTCCCATTGAGAACGCCGCTGATACAGCGACTTTGGGAGCAGCGATTCGTCAATTTGTTGCATACCTCGCTGGGTTCTCACATACCTGAGGACGAGCCCCCAGAACGATTTGGATAACCCAAAGCACCACAACGATGCCGATAACCCAAAAATCCCCACCAAAATTACGGGTTTGCGGCCAATGTGGTCCGATAGACGATTCCAATGGAATATGGTGCACCCCTGGGACAATAAAAATAGTGATTGCTATAACCCGCAAGTTCAGTGAGAATTCTCCTGGAAGAATCAATCAAGTACAAACCATAAGTCCGACATAGTACGGAACTCGAGAGTCTTTTCCGTCAGTGACACCAATGTCCCTTATAAGCTAAACATGGAAGGTTGGGTATATGTAAGCTGAAATGTAGGGCGCTAAACTTGTACCTGGGGAAGAAAAGGCTCCAAGACCTGGGAAGCTATCGGTTCTGAGAATTGAAGCAACAGTACCATGGAAAGTTGGCGCCAGGGAAGGGGTGTCCTATTCTTGTGTTGACCCCCGACAGGTTTGTTCTGAAGCTCGTCAGAGTCGTCACTCAGAAAGGGTGTCTGCTCCGAGTCGTCAACTGCTAGTATCTGAGACATTGGGGCTCGCAAGATGATAAGCCAGAAAGGAACGAAACGTTGGCAAGGCGTGGGCCGGGTGGACTTCAGAATAGCACTGGTATATGCTACCTCTGGGAGACCGTAGCGCTAGTAGCGGAGGGAGGCGTCGTCTGGTGAAGGTTCAATGGGGGTTTTCTATTATTATGTACGTATAATCAAGCTGGGACTCAAATCCACACTGGCATCCAGTATTCAGCAGTCTCGTGGCATTAACTAATCCCGGCACACTTCCATGCAGGTGGAAACTGGTCGACTGGGCACCCGAGCTCATGTCACATAAACCGATAACGCTAAATGGAGCACCCTTGCGCCTCCAGCTTCCAGCACATCCCTTGTTACCTGTGATTCCGGGCCAAGAATCAGGCGAGTCCGAGCGAGAGAGACACCAAGTACTCCAGATGCGCCTCCGGTCGTTGATGTATTTGTACCTTCATATGCTGGGACCGTCGTTGGAACAGAGAAGTAATTATGTAAGCGATACTCACGAGATGCTCCAACTTCCGAAGTTCCAGGTCCTCCAGCACGTCATAGAGTAGGCCTTCAATTTCTCGGAGGGAACACCCTGTATTTCCAAGACTTGCACGGCTGCACGAGCAAAACCACGGTGAGGCAACTGATGGATGCCATTCATGAATGATACCACAGGTGCTTCCCGGTCGGCAGCTCACTATTACATATATTTGAAGGACTGTGAGATGTTACTAAGTGATAAGTTGCGTGTATGACTCCATGGGTGACGCGGATGATGGTAAGACTATTAAGTAGCATAAAGAAATCAAGGCAGAGAGACCAATCGAGGGAACCGTGACGTTGAGAGCCAAAACAGCATGTACACAAATGCATGTAGATATGCTCAGATGCAAGAGGATTGAGCTAAAGATGAGGAATATATGTCGTCCAGTCGATAGGCGTGTGAGCAGAGCAAGGCAGCGCACGAAGGCTAGCAAGCATCAATGCAACGAGCAGTGCACGGGCTATGATACCCACAGCAATCAAACTGTACGTCGCAAAGTCGGAAATGCCAGCAAACCTATCAAGATACGGGACGATAGCGAATGCGAATGGAGATGTCGCTAAAACGAGCGATGCGACACGCCAGATAATCTTCTCTGTCTCCGTAGGGAATGTCCAGTTCCATGCGATCAAGTGTAAGCCACCGAGGATAATCCAGGTCAAATAAAGTGAGCGAATCTGGACATCGAGGGGGTCCATCTTCTCCATGAAAACTGTTAGGATACTGGGTTTCCTCGGTTTGAAACCATCGGGCTTCTGGAAAGTCAATTATCAATATGAAACTCTTGCTCGAAAAATACGAACATCTGCGTCCACTGGAGGTATTTTTTCTTCGTCGATGTTGGGTTTTTCTTTGCGTAGGCAAACGAAGCGGGAGATTAGATCATTCAGATAATTGGGCTCCGCCATCCATGCTTTCGACCTGCATATGTAATGTAGGCATCTCGGTGTAGCGAGCTCCTGACAAGATGAACACGTACAGCTCCTCCTTTGAAAGTGCTTTTGGCACTTGAGTTTTATAAAAGGTATGAGGAGATTTAGGGCTGTATGGCTTGTCCCACCAAAAGAAGATATATAGAAGCGCTAGCGCAGACATGCACACCGTGTCGAGTTCAACCAGCGTGACCGCGAGACCCTCTGCACCGCGAACGATGACCTGCAGCGTGAACCAGGATAACTGAATCATGAAGATAGCCTTGCCCAGCCCATCCGATTTGCTCGTGGCCATGATTTCTTTCTCCGTGATGCATGGGTTCATAATTTCTCCCTTTTCGCAACGCCTCAAGAATTCAAAGGACGTCATCGCCTCCGGCGGACCCTCTTTGCCTTCATCGTATACAAAACCATCCATTTGCACAAAGTAACTGTGTGTCATCGACCATTCATATCCCTGGGCTGACAAGTCGACCCCAAGACTTTTCAATACGACTAACAGGTAATATAGCGTACGAAGGAACGTACTGCGAAAGTCTTTGACCTGGCGATGCGCCTCGCACCATTGCTTGGTAGCAAACGAAACAACGCCTTCCGGTGCGAAAAAGGCAGTGACAAAGATCCATGGTACCCGTTCGAAGAAGAGCCTGGCGTTGTTCCCGGGACCAGGTATGTCAAGGTGAATTGCATGCCATATGCAAATCAACAAGGTCAGGGCACAGCTCTCAAGTATACCCCAGATGGTCCGGGAGGAATCTACATGATCTGAGCAGCTGGAATCGACAGTGGATCCTTGGACAAGGTGAGCTATGCAGAGAAGGAGGAGGAACGAGTGAATCCGAGTCATTGGGATGGAAGCCAACATGAGTTACCAAGGACTCGGAAGGTATATATACTATTTTTTGGAGCAGACACGCGAAATGGAAGTTGATGTGGGCTTCCATAAAGTTACCTAGTCTGTCACGTTACTCTTTTTTTCTTTCGTCAGGGTCGAACCCTGTTCGGACGAGACAAAGAAGGGGCAACTTGAAACGTGTCCAGAAAAATGATGATCAGTGAACTTCGGTACTTGTCGATATTTCACTCGCCATTGATTGTAGTCAAGCCATGTTAACAGTGGCAAGCTCAGTTGATCATGATGCTGGGCCCTTGAACTTCAAGTTGAAGGTTCCAAAAATTTTGTACTATTGCAAATGCGTTACGTTACTAATACCTCGCGCCGATCGGTGCCGCGTCCACAGTCGCCGCGTTCCTGACATACGTCTTCCCAGAAGATGGGCCTCAACTTGGAGGCCGTCTGTGTCGCTCAGCCGAATCCTCGTGATCGGCGGCGAGAGAGGACCCCACGTTGGTTCATAGCATGGCAGCGAATAAGTCTTGCCGGCGGGTATCCGTCCCCACCTTCCTTTCCCCTCTCCATCTACGAGCAGGAAGCTCCCTCCTCCCCACTCGTTATTGCCCCAACTGCAACCAATCTATCCGGGGTCGTGCCCTCACATGTCACTAGCACCTCTGTGATCTGGCCAACTCCCTCGATAGGGCTTAAGAATCAAGATTGGTAGCTGGAACGTTCCTAAACGGTCTCGGATGGGCAGCGGTAGGGGTAGCTGGAGCCCCCTGACGAGAGCTTTCGCAGGCTCGAAACCGCTACTATCCCGCTCCCTTATCTGCCCCTACTCGTATTACTGTAGACCGCACCCTTTAACGGCCGGTCGCCCGATCCTAATCTCGGAGAGGGATGTCAGACGGACGAGCAAGCAGACCCGACCGCCCGAGTATCCTCTTCTCGCACACAGACTTCTATCTACGGTCGCGCTTCGCGCTCCCGTAGATCCCCCAACAAGTTTGAGTGGAAAGAAGCGGCTGAATCGGAGTGATCCACTAGATCAAACGCTCGAGCTAGAACATGGTTCAAATCTGGTTGCGACGACGATTACTAAGATCGGCGAAACATTAACCCAAGTGGATTCAAGCACCATGGAAAGCCAACCCTATCAAGCGACGTAGAATACACGGAAAAGAGGATAAAAAGGATGAGCTCATTACAGAGAACATAGCTTTGATACTACCAATAATATACACATCACACAAACATCTGCAACGGGTGGCGATCATATACATTTTGACCCTCGCTCAGCTCGCCCAGATCGGGATAGAACGGTACCATCGCGTCCGAAGCGCCGAGATACAGAGAGTTGTAGACGCGCCAGTAAACCTAGAAATGAAAGAGAGGAACGTGATGAGCATCGGCCAAATCCAGGAACAAACCATCGAACGCGACGTACCTCGCGCACTTTACGTGCGGGGTGGAACAAGCCTTGGAGCGTATAACTGAGGAGGACACCCGGACCCAACGTTACGCGCATGGCCTCAACGGCTTCCATGACTGCTCCGATCACGTGTGGAGACGTTTCGAAGCAGTTGGGCCATACCAAATTCATGAGATGAAGCATCGAGTCTTCACAGCCGAGACCTGCTACGCCAAGAGCCAGATGTTTCACGATTACACTTGCTGTCTGGCGATGGACGAGGTCACGATCAGTGAGCGCGTCTTCGAGCATCGTAACGACTGAGTCCACGTAGTAAGCAGATTGCGGACCAACGTATTCGAACACGAAGGTCAGCGCTTTCAGACAACCGGTCCGCACGTTGAGCTCCGCAGTACGATACTCGTTGAGGATTGCAGGGATACACGTGAAAGCTACAGAGCAGCGTTAGTCATTGAAGACTACTATCAAGATGCAAGATGAAATGCTTACGTCCACAAGTCTCTGCTACGATGGCGATCGCAACAGTGCTACAAACACGACTTTGACGTTCCTGCACACGTAGATTGGTGAGCAAAACCGATAGGACGTCTTGGGGACCCAAACTCTTCGCAATATAGCCGAACGAGTTAACGGCGGCTCGCCGAATACCCTTCTTGTGTGCCTTCAACAGATCCAGAAGCTCGAAGCAAATACGCATCCATTCTCGCGCCGGAACAAATTCAGCGCCACGATCGGCTGAAAACACGACATAAATACCGCGGTACGCCAACAGGGAGACAGATCAAACTTACCGATACGACCAATCAAGTTGATCGATGCTTCTTGTACCTTTTCGTGTCGGTTGCGAAGAATTGGTGTCATTCGTGGCACTGAACGGGACGGAATCAGTAAGGATATCAGACGATGTATTGAAACTCTTACACAGATCCTTGACCGGGGGGTTCATCTGGGTCATACCAACGACATTAGCGATCGCTCCCTCAGCAGCAATGATACTACCGAGCGTGTCGGGGTATTCTTCTCCCAATTGCTCAAACAAGACGAGACCAAGCTTGCTCAAAAGTTGGTCCTCTCCACATTGCTTGATGACCACCGCAAGGCGGGTCGTCAAATCGGCTGCCTGCTGACGAACTTTGGCGCTCTTGTTGTTGAGACGCCATAGGATCGTGGAGACGATCTGAGTAAGATATGGCTTCACGCGGATACCGAGAGCGTTGACGACTGTACCGAAACCATCCAGCATAACTTGGTCCTCCGTTGTCTGCTCCTGGAATGAATAAATGATACCATCCACGAGGCGGACCTCGAGACGTTCGTCTATGTCCGAGGCACCGAGAGTGGCGACGACCTTGGTGATAGTCTCCATAACCATCTTCCGATAGGGCTCCGCCTCGTCCTTGAGCTCGTTCACAATCCTTCCAACGATCTCCGAAACGCCTGCTTTTTGAGCGAGTTCGACAGTGGTCTCCACGACTTGCCGATAATTACGTCTGTCTAGAGCCATCCTGCGAACCCAGAACGACTTGAAAAAATCGGGGAGGATATCTTGCTTGATGTACTGCGCCGTGACACCCTCCGTGGCAGCGCACTGCTTGACTACTTTTAACACGATCTTCTTCATCTCTTCGTCGGAAGTCTGGAATTCGCGGATGAGGATGACAGTAACCTCCTTGGTGTAATAGGAGGCGTATTCGGGGTCCATGAGAGGGATGATAAAGCCGATCGCCTTCAAGAAGGCGGCAAGACCCTTGCCACGGTGCAGACGGATACCGAGCCATAGAGGCTTGAGTACCTCATCAAACGATTCGATACCATAAGGCGCTGCAGCTTCAGCCAACGCCGCGAGACCGAGGGCTGTCATAGTCCGAACTTTCTGCTGCTCGTCTGTGAGTCCGTGGGCGATACAGGCGACAAGGTTTCGCAGATGAGGAAGCACGGCGCAACCCATCATTATGGCAATCTGTTGAACGATTCGAATACCGGTGTGACGCGCCTGCCATGACTTTTTGCTGCGGCAAACTGCCTTGAGGAAGGGAAGTAGCGAAGGGATACCAAGGGCAGATGCGACGACGGAGAACGCGCGGGCGGTCGTGTTGCGGACATATTCATCGGCGTGATCGATATCAGGGCGCATGGTGGAGATCATGTGAGCGAGACCAGCCGCTTTTGAGAGGTTGGATATGATTTCGCGTCCTTCAACGCGAGCGTAGTAATCCTCGTCGATGAGGAGAGGCTCGATAACGACTAGGATCTTGTGCACGTAGGGACGGACGAGGTCGTCGAGTTTGTACAAGACACGGTCAATAACCTTGACCAACAAATGGCGCTCTTGATCTTCTAAGGTGCGTTCCATGAGCAACGGAAGGATCTTGTCAAAGAGTGGACCGGCGCCGAATTCGCGAGCTTTGTCCGTAATTTGGCGAAGAGCCGTCTTTCGGACAGGCGGCGTTCCATTTTTGATCTTCAGGAGAAGCCGCATGATCTTGCGTTCTTTCATTTCATCCACCGAAAGCTCAGTCTCGTCCTCCTCTTTGAGAATCTTCGCAAAATACTGCGCGTCCTCCGGCTTGAAAAAGGCAAGGTTTCCAACTCCCGGAATTTCAGTGGGCAACTCGGGCACAAGACCCGCAGCTGCCGCGATTGCAGCGGCGTCAGATGATTCTTGTATATGGAAACCCCCGACTTCAGTTATAGGCGTCGCCATCAACTTGCGGGGGGTAACCATCGGCGCATAGCCTGGTGGAGGAGTAACAATGACGTACCCTGTTGCCGGTAGAATAGCGTCCAGTTCTTCATCAGAGAGGAAACGGTTGTGCTTGTCCTCGTGCATGATACCCGGCGCATTCATGATGATCTGGGTCATGGGTGCATCAGGAACAACGGCAACTTGATCCCAACGCGAACGCTTGGGAGTTTCCGAAAGGGCGTTTTCAGTAGGGGCGGCATCCCAACGAGACCGCCGTTTCTTCGGGGCAGACGGCTCCTCTTTCGACCCGTCTAGCTTGTTAGGATCCACGTTCTCGTCTGTGGGCTCCGCAACATCCCATCTCCTTTTCCGCCTCGCTCCTGCTGCCTCCCGGTCCCGTTCCCTAGCCTCTGCGAGTTCCTTGGCAGCAGCGAGCTCCATAGCGACGTCTTGAAGCTCAGCAGCCGGAGGTGTCTTGTCCAAGTCCATTTGCATTTTTCCTTCCTCCCTCTCTCGTCTCTCCTTCTCCTCAATTGCTCTCCGTACACGAACTTCCTCCTGCTCCAAACGAGCCAACCTCATAGCGTCCTTGTACCCTCCCTCCACCTCCGTGCCATCCTCTACATGCTTGAACGCGTCCGCACTTTCTTGAGCAACTCGATTGAAGCGACGATTGTGATAATCCGACTGCCTCGACGCAATTTGACGTTTTGAGGCTGTTTCGGCAAATGGGTCGACATTTTCCTCCTCTGCAAGCTCCGCAAATTCTTGAAGAATCTCCTTTGGCGCGGTAAAAGAGTCGACAAGTCTTGGTGAGTGAGACATGACAGAGCGGTGATGGTGATGGTGGTGGTTGCGGAGAGAGCGAAACGACCCCCCCAGAATAGTCTAAGCTGAGTCTGAATGATACAAAGTCCAAACATGTACAAATGACCCCTGTTGACTCGTACACTATGATTCCGAGTTCCACATCTTCCGCGGCAACAAGTAGCCCACCCACAATGCTAGACACACCATGGTCACCATCACAAAATACGCCAAGTAACCTCCCATGATATTTTTCTCGATACCCAGTGAAAAAGCAGAGTTGACCATCACAGGACCGACAGCACGCATGATAGAGACGATCACCTGCGCGAGACCGTTCGTTGCGCCAATCGACGCCTTGTTCGGTGCAGAAGCACTTATATACATAAACGTGATCCCTAGTCGAGATGAGCCACAAGATTGACCTTTTCATTCAGCGAGGCCACTCACCGTAGGAAAAACCAGCAAGTATAAACAGCGTCATCTGAAGTGCTAAAAGGAACCAGACGATATAGCCAAGGCCATATACGCGTGCTGCGGCGTTAATCACAGGGAATAGTGCTATCACAGGGAAACACCAAGACACGCAGACCAAGAACATGCGTCTGGCACCGAGCCAGTCATGCATGCGGGCGAAGAAGGTGCACTGAAGGATTCCGCCCAATATACCAAGGGACGCCATGATGGTCCCAATTGTTGGTGGGTCGAGATTTAGGCCACCCATTTCAATGGGCATCGCGCAAAAGACCGGGATCACTACGCGAACAGAGATGTCGATAAGGGAGTATGCAGCATAGCTTCCTCCTGCAATTATGACTGGGCGGACTAGAAGAGCCCGAAAGGGTAACGGTTGATCGATATCAGTTGCATCTTGTGCTGCAACGTCGTGTGGGACCCCGTGAATTTGTGGATCGGGGATTGGTTTGGTCATCCCACCGAAAAAGTATTGCCTCAGCGTCACGTGTGTTTTCCTGGTCTGAATGGAAGTGGTTAACATTACTCTCCTTACTCCCGACCGGTCAACGGACCTCTTTCAAAAAAAATGAGGGTGATGAACCATGATGTTGCCGTAACGGTCGCCGACACCGCACAAGGGAGGAAGTACGGGTATTCTTTCAGAAACGAAGAATTGCCAAATATGTTCGGGAATCTTTCTGCAGGCCTGGCCAGGGACCCACCGATCAGTGGCCTTGGAGCTTGTTTAGTAACATTATGGGCCTGAAAGGGGAGACGAAAACGAACCCCAATGTCGTACCAATGGACCAAGTGATTGGTAGAATTCCATATGCCTGGGCGATATTCGTAGAATCCGTGATCTCGATGACCATGCTCTTCATCACACCAATATTCCCATTGAGAGCACCATTAAGACAGCGACTTCGGGCATTCCGTCAATTGTTCTAGAAACTAGGGTGCAGCAGGCTAATTCTCACCTGATAACGAGTCCCCAGAATGTTTTAGACATCCCAAAGCACCACATCGAGGCCGACAATCCGAAGAGCCCCATCAAAAGTACGGGTTTGCGACCGATTTGGTCCGACAGACGACTCCAATGAAATATCGTGCATGCCTCGGTCAAGAAGAATAACGAAGTCTACCATCCACGGATTTAGATGTCTCTGAGAAGAATCGATCGATAACGAACCATGAGTCCAACATAGTACGCAATGCGAGAGTCTTTTCCACCAGTAATACCAATGTCCCGTATCAACTACACGAGAGACAGCCACGATAATTGGTATGTGTAATGAATATAGAGAGCTTCCAAAACACACCTGAGGAAGGAAAGGTGATATGACCTGCGAAGATATTGGCTCTGAGATTTGAAGCAGCAGTAAAATAAAAAATTGACGCCAAGGAAGGGGTGTTCTCTTTTTTGGTTGGTCGACTTGTTGACCGTCCCGATGAGATTGGTCCCTCAGGAGTGGTGTCTCCTCGTCAAGTATCTGAGACATTTGGCAGTCAGAGCGAAGTTAAGACGAAAACCGTGGGCTGGATATTCAGAACGCCCTCAGGACGTGACCCTTGTACTGAGCGGAAGTTTTTAGATGTTGTCTAATCAGGATCACTGAGTGGGAGTTTCTGTTCAAACTTTAGCAACGGGAAATTTAAATATATCACTGTGAGCGTCGCATTGCGTCCGACTCCGACCGAGTTTCGTATTAAAGCCGTTCTCTAGACGCTGTCTAATTGACATTTCAAGGGGTCAAAAAAGTTGTAAAGATTACTAGAGATAACCAACCTTGTGATCAGAATGGTCGGCGGTGGAATCCTGAATCCTGCTTGGTTCCTGCCATTACCCAATCGAGGAGTTGCTTCCTGATTGTCCAATTGCTAGCACGGTGTTGGTTCCAAGTCGCTAGTTGTCCGAGTTTTCGGGATGTATCAAGTTGTCAACCTTCCTGCTGACAGTTCACCCATCACTGATGCCGATGAAGAGGTAAACCCTTCCAACCGCAGGTAGTAGCTACCCCGGAGTACTGACTCTTTGACGATAGATCTTCCTTCTCTACTCGGCGCTCAACCAAACAAAAACGAATCTCGTCGGTCCAGATGGGTACCGTGGACTAGGTCACATCGATTCACGGAAAAATACCCTGACCATTCAGTTTGAGTTTCAACCGCCTTCTTCGCCTCCCAGTTCACCAACGCCCACGAAGAAAGCGAAACGTCCACGAAAGGCAGTATCAAGGCAAAGCCTGACACGGGTGGTCGATATTGAGATTACACAGGACCCCACTGCATTGCGCAGCAGGAACGGAGACACGGGGAGCGTAGTTTGGCGAGCAAGGTAAAGTTTGCATTTTCGGGTAGTCGGCCTGTCAGACAAACCCCAAGTTGCACCTGTTCTGATTTTCTAAGAAGCACAGAACTAGCGAAGGCAGTCCTACGACAATATTTCTTTCCTCCCGAGTCGCCCGTCTTCGACCGAGACCGCTTGGCAGCATCTCACTGCCTTGAACTAGGGTTAGTATGATCCTCTCTCTCAGAATGGTCTTTCTCGCAACTAAATATGTTTCTTCGCACAAAGAGCAGGCACAGGTATTCTGGGTGTTGCACTAGCACCCCTCGCCCGCACTTATACCATAACCGACATCGAACCGCTCCTCGCGCTCGTCCAAAAGAATGTTTCGCTGAACTCACCCGGATGGCACGACAGGTCTATCGGCAATTCGAAAGCTAACATCACGATCGAGGAATTGGATTGGCTCACGCTCGCTTCCCTTCCATCTGGCACGGCGGCGCGCGCACGTTATTGCCCCGTACCGAAGGTCACTTCAGCCATAGAGGACGAGTCTTCCGACCCCGTTGCATGGGACTTGGTTTTTGCGATCGACTGCATATACAATCCCTCGTTACTTCCCGCCCTAGTTACCACTATAGACGCGGTCTCGACTGCGGGACGCACATGGGTCGTCGTGGTGGCGGAGCTGAGGCAAGAGGATGTTCTGCGGGAGTTCTTGGATTTGTGGCTGAAACAGGATAGCAGTGGGAAGTGGAGGATCACACGACTCGAAGGCTTGTTAGACGCCCATTTTGTCGTGTGGGTTGGTCTAAAGTGCTTGGACTAAGTCGCGATCGTCTTGATCTGCGCCGGTGACCAGACCCGCGGGTCGAACGTAACTTGAACCCAAAGGAGGCGACCTCCGTAGCGTTTTGTTTGTGAACTGATCCAGTGCCGCTTTGTATACTATGGAATGAGGTTAGTCAAAGGTTTGACCCTCTTACCAATCTGATCCGGACAGAGTCTGACATACCCAGGACTCATGTTCCGAAATCTGTAGTGCGCATGTTTAACTTCTGCAGGGCGTTCGCTGGATAGTGATCGGAGGATTCTCGTCAATCGCATGACGTCACTTCCGAATTCATAACCATTTTAATAACCATTCTGATCAAGCCGAAATAGCTCGTTACAAAGCAGACCAATGACCCTCGTCTTGGAAGAACCCTCTTGACTCTGACTACATTTCTTCCGCAGTCAAGTCTCCCCTAATACCGTCTCACATGATCAAGAACCCCTCAAAGTACTAATCAAACCCCACATTCCTCCTCTGATCTTCCCCAATCACTCTCCAAGTTGTCCAATGAGGCGCACAATGTTTCCCTCGACGTTGCTCTTTTCTCTAGGTTTGTTATGCTCCCTCCAGATTGCCTCCGCTGCCCCCGATCTGCCGCTGCCGTCTAATGGTGGTCAATCCACGTCGCTGATCAGAAGACAGCCGACTCGTCGCAGTGTCGAAGAATGGGGAGCTTGGGCCAAAAAGGAGCGTGAGGCGCTGGAAGTCAAATATGGCGACTCTCCACTATCGAGAAGGAACCAAGGCACGAATCTGTATGTTTTCATGTTCGCACGTTGATTCGTCGTGTGCTCAGACAATCGTTCTACAGGATGATTAACCAGAATTACGATGCAAGGTAAAAGAATAGACCTGGCTAGTTCACCTTTTCTGACGTTTTATATCAGTTACTTGGGCTCCCTTGCTATCGGCACTCCACCCAAAGCGTTCTATGTTATTCTTGACACCGGTTCATCGTCAGTCATTCACGCCCCTATTCTCATTCTCTCTTGACAATCTACAATCAACTAGAGATCTATGGGTGTCCGACGTAAACTGTGTTACAGGTTGTTCCGGTGAACCTACCTACGATTCCGCCTCGTCCTCGACGTTTCGGAACCTTTCACAACCCTTCTCGATCACATATGGAAGTGGTCGAGCTGTTGGATCCCTTGTCTCGGACATCGTCCAGATGGCTGGATTCCAAGTTACAAATCAGTCGTTTGGTGATGTCTCGGGAGCCACACAGGATTTAGTGACGACCCCTGCATCCGGGTTGCTGGGATTAGGTTGGCAGAGCAATGCCGCCTCTGGTGAAGTGCCTTTTTGGCAAGCGTTAGTTACTCAGGGTGCCTGGTCCGAGCCTGTGATGGGCTTCCAGCTGACGCGGTACGTGCTTTGTGCAACCTACGTGAAAGAATCGATCTACAATATCGTTATTAGCTTCCTCAACAGTTCGAATGCTCGACCATTGGAGCCGGGAGGAAGCTTCACCATGGGTACTGGGAATTCGCTTTCACTAAGTGTAACTCGCTGACTCTCAATCGTACAGGATTCCTTAACTCGAGTCTATATACTGGCAAGATTGACTATCAGAAACTCGTCACGGAACCCTCCTTTTGGACTCTCGCTCTCACCCGTGAGTCTGTTACCGTTCCATGACGACCTTGTTGCTCAGCCCCGTTATACAGAATTGACTGTCCAAGGGTCGAGCGTGACGCTCCCCTCCGGATCTGGATCTTACGCCGCAATCGATACGGGAACAACGATCGTTGGTGGCCCCGGCAACGTGATTCAGAGCATGTATGCACAGATTCCTGGTGCGCAACCGGGCACCGGCGATTGGCAAAATTTCTGGCTCTATCGTGCGTCCCTCCAACATTCGAGCAACTTGAAGGTAATAATATGTTGACTTTTTGGTCGATCGTAGCCTGTAATACTACAGTCAACGTTGCGATGTCGTTCGGCGGACCGAGCTGGCCCGTGAGCCCAGGCGACTTCCAGCTCACGCAGATCAGTGCCAACGTGTGCGTCGGCGCGTTCTTCCAGATCAACACCGGGAATAGTGCTCCGAATTGGATCGTCGGTGACACCTTTCTCGTAAGCCAGACTTTTGTGTTCTTTTCGGAGATCTATTTCCCCTATTTTCTTCTCTTTTACTTCCGCTCTCGTTTGATTCGACTGACTGACTTTTGTGGGTATAGAAAAACGTATTCTCGGTGTTCAGATATGCCCCTCCCTCGGTCGGGTTCGCCGCGCTTTCTCCAGTCGCGTTGAACATGAACGGGGTGAACGGACCACCACCGACGGCCACGATCGGTTCGGTCTCGACGGGTGTGACTGCGACGGGCGGCAATGCCACCAGCGGGGCGGCGCTTTGGACGTCGAGCTCGGCACTCAATCCGCTCGCAGTGGCGTGTGGATTGGCGGCCGTAGGTGCGATGATGGTGTGAAGGACTTGACATGCATGTACTTGTTTGCTTATCTGACGCGTTGGGGGCCAGTTGATGGACTGAACGGGCGAAACGGACGCAGTATTACGGACGCATCCATTTTCTTTTTTTAGTGTAGCATATATATGATGTAGCGATAACGTCTTAGCATGTATCATCACTAGACCTATCCTTCCATCGACCCCGAAGTCCGTCGGTTATAGCGAGAGGTTCTTTCCACCATATGGGAAGGTAGGAGAGTTTCATCCAGGGCTCATTCGCAGATTAATCGATTCAGCTCTTGCAAGACTAATCTCTGAGTATCCAGTGTAGTTTTTGGTGACCAGTGCTTTCTGATGTTAGGGTGCTGATGTTCATCCTTATGAACTCGAACTTTAAATCGCCAGTGCTTGTGAGAAAGTGGTTGACATTGAGTTGCTATTTTGAACACTACAAGGACGGCTACGTGTACTATTTGCGATCGAGGGGCACCCAATTGACGCAGTCTACTAGCGCTGTGCGTGGCTGAAAGGATCAGTAGACATTGCATTCAGCTTTAATAGGAAATCATCGTTGCTGGGCTTCTATTGTAGAAATTAGACCTTCAATAAAGAATCACAGTGACTACACAAGCGTACCTCATCTCAACGCCCTAGTCAAATAACGATAAGAATAGTAATGGCATCAGTAAAAGTGATCCCGGACTCACATTGAAGTTCCAAGCTACTTGAGCGCTGAATTCAATTGATCCAAACAGAATGATCACAGAGACTTCAAGACTATAGTAAACGCCCGGTTGACCCGACATTCGTCTCTGTGGAGCCAAGGTTTTTGCTGCTTCCCGTACATCACAACGGACCGTACAGAGGGTCGAGAACGGCTCTGAATTAATCAGTTTAGCACGTGATGACCTTACATAATGATCGACTCGCCTTCTTTACAATCAACCCATCGCGGATCTGGCAAGGTACCCCTGTAGCACAAGATGGGCATCTCCTCGATACCAAAATCTGATATGGATGCTCTGTGATAATAGAATTTGTGACGGAACTCCTTTAGTTCATGGACCTGGACGCCCTAAAAGGTTAGCGCGTTAGCATTAAATTTCTCTTAGCCGGCGAATGGGAACCAACCTTGAAGAGAACGCCTTTAAATGCCTTCGGGACCACAAGCTGTCCAGATGCATCAATAAACCAACTATCTCTCCTGGAAAGATGCTCGGGATCTTTCACGTCAACCCAGTCTACACACATCGTGCCATACGTGGCACGAGCAACACGTGATTTCACCAGATGATCAGTGAAGTACAAAATCGCGCCATCGGCGACCGCTTTGTGACTGCCTCCTGTCAACACAAACTACATAGCATTTTCAAATAACTTATGTACTCACACACCCATCGGACGGCAAGGTTCGATGCCCTGTCTCTTGAAATATGCCTTCAGTTGTGACCAAAGCCAATCGCTCGCCCCGAATCCACCGATGAGGAACACCATCTAGAGTCAAAAGCATGAGTCCTCAGTGGTATCAAGGCCTAGGGATATTGGCATTCACAGTGATGGGAATGTTGACATCGCGACGCTGCTCTTCGAATGCATCGACGATGGCCTTGATAGAATCCTCGAACAGCTGGGTGGCTTCTTGCCTAGGAGCATAGTGATTATCATCATCACCATACGCAACTTCAGACAGACAAATTCTTACCCCGAGAGTGTCAATTTGCCGGCTCTAATGTTGTATTCCGGATCATTCACGCGGAGACTTCCGACCTTGATGTATGCGGGATGTTCGTCGTCAGATACAAGAAGCTTTGTCGTCTGGTCGAATGTTTCCGAGATCTCTTCTACCATTTCCGGGCTTTCATAACGAGAGCCTTTCAGTTTCTCTGATGTTCAAGCTTGTTCAGAGTGCAGCGAGATAAGTAAAACGTCGACTACCTCGCAACAATTCCTTTGCTCTGCGCGAAACAAACACTGAACCCTGGAGACGACCTGAAGACAGTAAGAACGAAAAACTATGTCGTCAAGAAAAGAAAAGAAAAGGACTTACATTCAGAGGGTGCAACCTCCTCGAACGACGTCGGATCGAACTTCATCGAATACATACTCAAATCGATAGTACCACCACCAGCATCGATGACGACGATACCCTGACCCTGTGGATACTTTCCTTGATCGAGTACCCCCGATTTCACCAAGTCCCAGATACAAAAGTGAAGACCCGCTTCGCCCTCGGTCAAGAAACTCACGCGAGTGCGTTCATCAGGAGTGCTAGAAATAAGTCCAGCGAGTTCTATGGCACGTCGCATCTGTTGCTGCTGCGGGTATTCCCAGCCGTTCGGATGCGTAAATATGAACTTGATGTTGTCCTTGGTAGATTGCCATGTGTGCTCTGGATAACATTCCTTGATGTAGTTTTCAGCACACCCAAAGAGATATCTGACGAAATCTGCGAAAACTTCGACAGCGGATTTGCCTTCTGGAAGTAGCGGGATGTCGTCGTCTTTGATGTGTTTTGCGGCGAGATGTTTGGGTCGAAGGTGAAGTTTCCACCTGCCAACCAAGGCAACGTCGTGAGCAAGACGACGCCATAATTATAGACGCGGACCATTCCAGCTTCACCCATCCCTCGGTCATGGCTTGCTCGATCACTTCCTCCTTGAGTGCCTCGTATCCGGCTGCTCTGAATTTTCCTTCGGAATCATAGTATATGACAGATGGAACTTTGACATTGCCTGTTTGTCCTTGTCCAGGGTATCTAGTACAATGATAAGCCAGGATTGATAGAAAGACGACGAAAGAAATAAGCAGCCTACTTTAATACTCCTTGGAACTCGGGGATTTTTCCCGGCTGGAGGATACAAAATGAAATACCACTGCAGGTGGTACCGACATCAAAGGCGAGAATGAGTTGACGGGTTGACCCAGAGTACGGTTTTCGCTCGAGCATGGCTGTTGAACGTTGAGGGGAAAGGCTTGTCACAGGGGTCATTCACCTTATGTAAGTAAAGCATTGACCACGGCAACTTTGGAAGTCGATCGGCCAAACTGGGGAACTTGGCACTCTCCTGTGTACCGTGACTACCTTGATAGAGTTCTCGATGAATCTCGCCTAGAGCGGCCTAGTACAGTTACCCTAGCCCATCTTATAAATACTCCATTCACCACCCGCAGGTGTCCTCGTGCTTTTTTTTTATAGCCGTTGTGACGAAGAACTGGAATTCAAGCTTAGTAGAGTAGAATCGCTTCAAGTTGCACTCACCAAGGTGCTCACGGGGTCCTCTCCCGGCTGTCTTGAAAATAAAATAGCTGTAAACACGGATCTTCCCCTATCCGCAATTCTCAAGATCTCACCGCCGCCACCGATATTCTGAGGTATGGCGTTCATTTCGGCGCAAAAGCATTTTAACGTGACGATACACGACAGAAAATGGAGTCTAAAATGTCGTTGCCGCCCACCCGTGGTACCATCTCCCCGGGCCGCAAGGAATATCCCAAGCCTGAGGAGACATATCAGGTATGGAAGAAACAAGTTCTATCTATGGTTTCTAAGCACCGCCATGAAACTATAGTTCATACGTGCTCTGGAACAGGACGGAGACTCCTCTGCGAGAAACCGTGGTGACGAATGGCTGATCCCATCAATTGCGATGGACAATACACCCACACCCATTGAGGTGGTATCCGACAATGATGCACGTGAGCATACATCGTCCTATTCTGTCCAAGCCACCGAAGGAGAATCAATCACTGAGCCATATCCTGGATCTCGTCGATTTTATGAGTGGCCGAGATCATGGTTCAGTACTATTTCACAACGCAAACATGAAGTTGTGGTCGACGACAATAATGCACTGGCTGACGCCAATGCGACCCTCGTAAGGCAGCTCGAGGAACGATCAAGGGAACACATCACAGCCATACGAGAGAAAAGGGAAATAACTGAAGCGTATGCGTCGCTCAAGCACGAGTACGGGGCGCAGACGAACCAGAACAACGCTCTGTATCGGGACAACGAATCGTTGAGGGCGATACTCGAGCAGCGCACGTCGGAACTGCACGGCGTCGAAAGGTTCTTCACAACCGCGGACAAATTCTCGGGGTCGGAGGTCGTGAGCACGCTGCGGAAGCTCAACGAAGGGGTGCAGCAGAGCGGCACCTTCATGGCCGAGTGGGCGGTCCAGAACCTCAATTTTGAGACGCCGCGCGTCCACCATACGAGCACGCGAGTCGATGAACAAACTAGGGCATCGGGGCTCTTGGGAGTGCGGTTTATGCGAGCGTTGAAGACGAGAAAGCAGGTTGACAACCCCATCCTGCTGGAATTCGCATTTCAGGCCTATCTAATGTACGAATTGTACACGGTCGCATCCCAACGGTCCACACAAGGGTCGCAGAACGCGTTTATCGATGGAATATATCAGAGGATGCGTGAAGCAGGTGAGTGGGTCTCACGATGATCCAAGCAGTGTACTAAGGAGCTCGGGCCGCTAGAGGGCCAAGCAATATCCGGGAACTGGCGCGCCCTGACGCACCGATATGCGGCTTCCGCTCGCACCGAGGGTCCCGAATTTATGCGCAATGTGGAGACGACCATAGTCACTGGGCTCTCCGACGTCCTGTTGGCAGTGGGTTGCACGAACTCTACGCACGACATCACGTCTAGTACACTCAGGTCGAAATTCGCGGACAAGATTCGCGATTTCATTTCGCTTGCTCGGGATATCAATATGATCATCGGTGCGGGTGTGATATCAGAGGATCTTGGGATTTTATGGGTGCCACCCGAGATACCATTTGATGGGAAGGTGATGCAGGATTTGGATGACGATGGGAAGGGCCAGGGGACATTCAAGAATGGGATGGAAGGACCTCGTGAAACGGTGTTGTGCACGATCGAATTGGGGTTGATGAAACGAACGAGGGCGGCTGCAGCAGGGAAGAGGAATGAAGCTATTGAAGCTGTGAACTCGATAATGGTCAAGCCCAAGGTAGCGCTTGTGTCGATCCTCAACGTCATATAGGGTTTCGGTATGCGCAACTATTTCAAGTTACAGTTACTAGTAGAGTATCTCGCATAGCGGCACCGTGGCTGTCGGCTTCGATGCCCTCATGATGAACGTTCTCGTCCCACCACCACGAAGTTTCCCGCCGCTGTGTTCGATTTTCTCGTGCTTAATCGTCATCGGCCTACTGAGACTACTTTCTCCTAGCTTTCCTCTTTTTGGTTTTTACAAAGCAGTTCAGCATCCTTCCTGCTGCACCTATTCATTTTCTTCCTTCCAAAGATGCATCTCTTCACGGTAGTAAGTACGTCTCTTGCATCTTGTTATTTCGCTGTTTTCAGGCTTCATCTGCTTCTTTCCAAGTTGCCATCAATGCCGATTGTACCTCTCCTCTGCACTTGACGCTGTTCGCGCTCGTTCTGCAACCGTGCCTGCTCAACTACGTTTTGTGCTCTAAGTTTCGGGGATCTATTTCTCCGATTTCCCTCTCTTGTATTTCCGCTCTCATTGAATTCGACTGACTGATTTTTGGGGGTTTGGCATGACACAGAAAAATGTGTTCTCGGTGTCCAGATATGCCCCGATGGACTTCCCTCGGTCGGGTTCGCAGCGTCTCCAGTCGTGTTGAACATGACGGGGTGAACGGGCCGCCACGGCCGGCCATGATCGGATCGGTTCTCGGCGGGTGTGACTGCGACGGGCGGCACTTTGGACGTCGGGTTCGGCACTCAATCCGCTCGCAGTAACGTGCGGATTGGCGGCCGCAGGTGCGAGGCATGTGCTTGTTTTCTAATCTGACACGTTGGGTGCCAGTTGATGGACTGAATGGGCGAAACGGACGGGGTAATACGTACGCATCCATTTACTTTTTCAGTGTAGCATATGTGATGTAGCGATAACATCTTTGCTGCATCAGCATGAGACCGATCCTTCGATCAACCCTGAAGTTTGTCGTGGATAGCGAGAGGTTCGTTCCATAGTATATGGGAAGGTAGGAGAGTTTCATCCAGGGCTCGTTCGCAGATGGGGGATTCTGTTACTGGAAAAGAGCCCTTAGGCAGGGTAATCGCTTCAGCTCTTGCAAGACCAATCCCTGAGTATCCTGTGTAGTTTTTGTGACTAGTGTGTTGTAATGCGTTCTCGTTTTGAAAGTACGAGTTCATCACAAATAATTTATGTTCTAGGATACTTGATGTTCATCCGAACTTCCATATGAGAAAGCGGTTGACAGGGAGATGGAATTCTAAACATTACAAGGACGGTTACGAGATCTATTCGCGAGGGGGCCAATGGCAGGTTGGGTAGCAGTGCTGTATGCAACTGAAACGACCAGTAGACACTCATTTTTCATCGTAAATCATTGCTGCTGGACCTCTATCGCAGAGTTCAGGCATGAAAAAAAAAATAACTACACAAGCTCACCTCATCTCAACGCCCTGGTCAGAATGGCATCAGAAAAAGCTATTACATAAATGTTGTCCCGGATTCTGAAGGACTCACATTCAACTTCCAAGCTACCTGTGCGCTGAATTCAGTGGATCCAAACAGAATAATCACCTCGATTCCAAGACTAAAGTAAACGCCCGATTGACCCGACATTTTGTTCTGCGGAGCCAAGGTTTTTGCTGCTTCCCGCAAATCAAAACTGACCGTACAGAGGGTCGAGAACGGCTCTGAGTTAATCAGTTTAGGATGTGAATGATCTTACATAAAGAACGACTGGCCTTCTTTACAATCAATCCATTGTGGATCTGGCAAAGTACCCCTGTAACACAAGATGGGCATCTGCTCAATACCGAAGTCCGATCTGGATGCCTTATTATAACTGAATGGCTGACGGAATTCCTGTAGTTCTTGGACCTGGACGCCCTAGAAGGTTAGCGCGTTAGCATTAAATTTCTCTTAGCCAGTGAATGGGAACCAACCTTGAAGAGAACGCCTTTAAATGCATTCGGGACCCCAAGTTGTCCGGATACATCCATATACCAAGTATCTCTCCTGGAAAGATGCTCTGGATTTGTCACGTCAACCCAGTTTACATACGACGTGCCATACGTGGCACGAGCAACACGCGATGTCACCAGATGATCAATGAAGTATGAGATAGCACCATCAGGGACCGCTTTGTGACTGCGTCCTGTCAGCACAAACTACATCCCATGTTCAGATAAGATGTATACTCACACACCCCTCGGACGGCAGGGTTCGATGCCCTGTCTCTTAAAATATGTCTCCAATTGTGACCAGAGCCAATCATTCGCCCCGAATCCACCGATGAGGAACACCATCTAGAGTCAAAAACATGAGCTCTTAGTGATATCTAGGGCGGATATTGGCATTTACAGTGATGGGGATGTTGACATTGCGACGCTGCTCTTCGAATGCATCGATGATGGCCTTGATAGAATCCTCGAAAAGCTTGGTGGCTTCTTGCCTAGGAGCACAGTAGTTATAACCATCGCCATGTGCAGCATCCTCCACTTCAGACAGACAGATGTCTTACCCTGAGAGTGTCAGCTTACCGGCTCTAATGTTGTATTTCGGATCATTCTCGCGGAGACTGCCGACCTTGATGTATGCGGGATGTTCGTCATCAGATATGAGAAGCTTTGTCGTCTGGTCGAACGTTTCCGTGATCTCTTCTATCATTTCCGGGCTGTCATAACGAGAGCCTTTCAGTTTCTCTAAATTTCAAGTTTGTTCAGAACGCAGCGAGATAGAAAATCATTGACTACCTCGCAACAATTCCTTTGCTCTACGCGAAACGAAGATTGCACCCTGGAGACGGCCTGAAGACAGTGAGGACGAAAAGTAATGTCGTCCAGAAAAGCAAAGGACTTACATTCAGGGGGCGCAATCTCCTCGAACGATGGCGGATGAGACTTCATCGAATACATACTCAAATCGATAGTACCACCCCCAGTATCGATGACGACGATACCCTGACCCTGTGGATACTGTCCTTGATCGGGTACCCCCGATTTGAACAAGTCCCAGATACAAAAGTGAAGACCCGCTTCGCCCTCGGTCAAGAAATCCACGCGAGTGCGTTCATCAGCAGTAACAAGTCCAGCGAGTTCTATGGCGCGTCGAATCTGTTGCTGCTGAGCGCCCTCCCAGCCGTTCGGATGCGTAAATATGAACTTGATGCTGTCCTTGGTGGATTGCCATATGTACTCTGGATACGATTCCTTGATATATTTTTCAGCGCATCCGAAAAGATATCTGATGAAATCTGCCAGAACGTCGACAGCGGATTTGCCTTTTGGAAGTTCTGGGATGTCGTCGTCCTTGATGTGTTTTGCAGAGAGATGTTTGGGTCGGAGGTGAAGTTTCCACCTGCAAGGCACGTGAGCAAGACCGTGGCGCCGTAGTTAAATCGACGCGGAGTCGCGGACCATTCCAGTTTCACCCATCGCGGCTCGGTCATGGCTTGCTCGATTACTTCCTCCTTGAGCGCCTCGTATCCGGCTGCTCTGAAATTTCCTTCGGCATCATAGTATATGATGGATGGAACTTTGACGTTGCCTGTTTGACCTTGTCCAGGGTAACTTAATACCGACGTAGGTCAAGATTGATAGAAAGACGACGAAAAAAGAGCAGATTACTTTAACACTCCTTGGGACTCAGGAACTTGGCCCGGCTGGAGGATACAAAACGAAATGCCACTGCAGGTGGTACCGACATCAAAGGCGAGAACAAGTTGACGGGTTGACCCAGAGTACGGTTTTCGCTTGAGCATGATGGCTCTTCGAGACTATTGAGGGGAATGGCTTCAAGTTGTGTCACCTTAAAGCATACTGATTTTTACAGGAACCGACACAGCAAATTTGGAAGTCGAGAACCTTGGGCCGGCCGAAAGGAAGGTACGGAAGGCCATACTAGCGCACCCACAATGCCCCACATCGGCTCAGCTCGTTCCTTGATGGAAGCACCACGCGTATACAGGAAGACACCCACAGAATCCCAGCTACATTCCCTGAGCTGACCAGGTTTAGAAGGTCGACATTTCGAATTATACATTCTTCTGGATGTCCGAGGCCACCCGGTGGCGGATCAGCGTCGACTATTGAAGCAATCCCTAGGTGCCCCGTGTAAAATTCCTGCGACATATGAAACAGCCGTGAGTTATTGATATCTCATTGCCCATCTGCTGTATAGTCACTGCCCGCGAGTTTCCTCGTGGTCTTTCCAGATCTTCAAACACCTCACACGCAGCTTCAACTTCACAGCGTTCATGTCTGCTTATCCCTACTCTCCTACTGACAATCCTCACCGCCGCCACCGATGCTCTGAGGTACGGCGTCCATTTTGGTGCAAAAACATTTTAACATGAAGCTACACGACAGAAAATGGAGTCCTCCACTGAAAAGAACGTGGAAGACAAGTCGAGGCCCATCGGTGGTGCCAACTCCCGTGAGGAATATAAGGAGGCATTGGTATGGAAGAAACAAGTACTGTTTATGGGTGCTAAGCATTGCCATGAAACTACAGGTCGAATGTGTTCAAGAAGAGAACGGAGAATTCTCTGCGACAGATCATGATGAAGAAATGCTGACCGCGTCACATGCGATAGACGATACACCCGCACCAATGGAAGAGGGGCTTAACTATTCTGTCAACGCCGCAAAGGAGTTTGAAGATGCGGTTGAAGACAATGCACTGGCTGACGCTAATGCGACCCTCGTTTGGCAGCTTGAAGAACGATCAAGAGAGTACAGCACAGCGATGCGGGAAAAGAGGGAAATAACTCAGGCGCATGCGGCGCTCCAGCAGGACTGCGAAGCACAGAGGAACCAGAACAAGGCTCTGCGTCGGGACAACGAATCGTTGAGGGCGATACTCGAGCAGCGCACGTCGGAACTGCACGGTGTCGAAAGGTTCTTCACAACCGCGGACAAATTCTCGGGGTCGGAGGTCGTGAGCACGTTGCGGAAGCTCAACGAAGGGGTGCAGCAGAGCGGCACGTTCATGGCCGAGTGGGCGGTCCGGAACCTCAAGTTTGAGGCGCCGCGCGTCCACCATATGAGCACGCGAAATGATGAACAAACTAGGGCATCGGGGCTCTTGGGAGTGCAGTTTATGCGAGCGTTGAAGACGAGAAAGCAGGTTGATAACCCCATCCTGTTGGAATTCGCATTTCAGGCCTATCTAATGTACGAATTGTGCGCGGTCGCATCCCAACGGTCCACACAAGGGTCGCACAGCGCGGTCATCGATGGAATATACCAGAGGATGCGTGAAGCAGGTGAGTAGGTCTCTCGATAATCCAAGCAGTGTGTGCTAATAAGGAGCCCGGGCTGCCTCCAGAGGGCCAAGCAATATCCGGG
>JBBPPB010000037.1:0-28809 GCA_038091755.1 Leccinum pallidistipes | reverse complement strand
CCGTGTATCTTGTTCCCGGTCAAGAAGCTCGTCGAGAAAGATGCCGAGATTGGCGAAGAGAAGTGTTACCGTGGCCACGTTGAATTTCGGACGTCGGAAAGGCTCTCGTTGTCGGAGCCACGCAAGCTCGCTTTAGCCCATCCGTGGATTCGTGATTTGCGTGGCCCAGCCGAGGAAGAACTTCGTGGAAGCTCGTCGGATAACGACGACGATTCTTTGTCGTCGTCCGGTTCGGACGTGGAAGAAGAGTCTTTGTCTCCGGCCGCAGCTTCTGATGCTGCACCTGATATGGCCCCGCCGCTGTATACAGGACCCATTGCTACAGTGGACGTCTCTACCCGGGCGTTGCAGCTAGTCGTCCGTCTGCAGCAACCGTTTCCTGCGCTATTGCTGCAGCAACAGCCGCTTGGAGGGTACAAGCGGGTTGCTGCTAAGCACGAGATCGTCGTGCCAGGACTTGAACGCCGCATCAGCTCTGCCAAGGACGTCCGGGTCGAAGTCGTGGAAATATTGTGATCGCTGTAGAATTCGGTTTCCACTCCCGGAGTGTCATTATCCCAGCTGATGCTGAACATTTCGCGCTTGGTGAGTTTGAAGTACTCGACGCTATGCTTTTTTGCAGTCATTTCTATCTTTCTCGCCGATGGTGTAGTTTGGAAGTTCATAAACGTATGTAGTACTAGTAGGCCCTACCCGACTCGGAGCTCCGTCACTGCCTTCTTTGTAACATACTCGCTCTTTTTGCGCTCTTTCCCAGTGAGAATTGGAAAACGGTATCGTCGCAGAGGTCAAAATCGAGGCCATTTATACGAGGATCTACTACGCCAACCATTCGTTGAAATATACCCATTGTTACTAGTTCACGATAAATGGTTCATAACTGTTATCATCTTCCCAAGTATTTTCATAGTTCAAACGTTCGTGCGCCAATGAGTCGGGGACAGGCGTCTTGCGCCGCTACGATAGAAGAAAGAAAAGGCACGTGAGCTCATATATGGCCCAAACGTTGCAATAGAAGGACTCGGAAACCATGAACAATTTCGGATACAATCAGCTGCCAGTGCCACTTGTTCGAACGACAAATACTTTGGACGGCAAACTAAATCAGTTGACAATTCAAGCTCAAGGGCCTACAGAACTTGCTATTTGATTGATTCCTCTAGCTACCCGCTCGTCACTATGACGCTATCTACCTACTCAACAGCAAACCGGGAAATCGCTGCCAGCTGTCGTCTTCTGCAGAAGAAATAACAATAGAGATTTTATCATTCAAATTGGGAATGTTACGGTACGACAATGATTCAGCTCGATAACTTGACGCCAAATTGCAGAAAGGAGAACAGGGAAATGCTCGATGAAGCCTCCTTGACGATTAATGCATTAGATGGCCATTTCCCTAGAACGAGATAAACGACTGGTCCAGAGGTTAAGCCACAAGCTGCTGGGCGGTCCTTGAGAGTAAGAATCGCTCAAAACCTGCTAAGGACCACGTGCCAGTCATCCTGGCGAAATCCGGCCTTGCTGCCAGTGGTCAATTACACAGTCCAGTCCATTATCCACCGGCTTGAGAATGCTCAGCGACACTGGCTCGGTCGACGAATAAGCGCGGAGGCACCATGATCCTGCTTTCAAATTTCGAGAAAAGCCCTCTGTCAAGTTTTTGCTGCCTTTCAGAATTAAACTCGAAGTTCGCGCTCCGTCGTCACGCCGTCAGACTCGCCTTCACCACAGACGTACCCAATGACTCCTGCAACTTCAAGTTCCTCCACATAAATGCCTCCGTCTTCCCTTTCGATTTCGCCCATTTTCGCCCACTCTCGACTTGGAGCAACTTCATTGGATACATACACCCATCGAGAGCGCTATGCTTCAGTTGACGTGTATCTATCTCTTGAAAGATCAATTATCATGTCTGGTAGTCTTGTAGCCTGGTCGAGCTTATCGTTCTCGATGGTACCTGGCCCGTAAATCTAATGCTGTTCGCTTCCCGGCTAAGTACGGGCGACGGCGTCGGAGAGGGTGAAGATCTGAGGGCGAAAGAAAGCGATGGTATTACTAGCGAGGCGGCGACTGCCAATCATATTTCCTACGAGTCAATTGGGGGCAGCTTGTTTTGGGTTAGCTCAGGTCTCTGCCGTACTACGAACCCGTAACTTGGTTCGCTTACCGATGGTGAAACCGCGTGTAAACAATTTCAACACCTCGTCGGCCCGTTGTCCAATCATAGCTCTCGAATTCGAACCAAAAAAAGGAATTAGGGTCTTTTATATAACAGATAAGTACTTCTCACAGTCCTATAATGTTACATGTCACGGGCGCAAGGCGTGACGTTCTCTCAAGAACCCACGTTACCATCTAACGTCCATCGGCTCAAGTTTTCAAGATCGCCGCCATGTCAGCATCTGGTGAAAAACGGTCCAAACACTATAACACGTCATTAAGCCCGCTTGAGAAATCTGCTGTGCTGCTAGGCACCCCTACGAAGAAAGAAACATTCCGTCAACTTCCACGGATTGTGCACCAAAGTCAAAGTCCACCTAGTGGTGTGATTCAAGATCCCTCCCCTGAGTGCTTCAAGCTTGCCAGTGTTGCTAGCTATAGCAATGCTCTAATGGATGGCATCAAACTTTTGGTGAGACTCTTGAAATGTTAATTTAGATCCTTAGGCTGAGAATCCATCAGCAACTGCCAACTTCTAGTACCCCTCCTCCAGAATATCTAAGGAAGATGTTCTCCGATGCATCGAGGATGAAGAATGCTTGTCTCCTGGGTCTAGCTGAAGCTGAGCGACGATGCCAGAAATGGGAGGAGGCCTTGCGTCAGATTCTTGGGGAAGCAGAAGTTCGGAAGATCTCTTCAGCAAATGATGTTGTAGGCGCTGATGATGCGGATACTATGAAAGGGCGATACATTGCTGCCGTTGGACGTATCCGGATGCACGACTATTGTCGTTCCCGAGAGGTGCAGTAACCGCATATTGCGGTTCTGCCCCATGATCCAGTGAGTTCGTTTACCCTCTATGACTTACAATGCCAAGCTGATTAGCGTGTAGCAGCATATCACATTTTTATACGAACCTTGCGCTGCCTTCCCCTTTCTCGTCCAATCCTGGAAGCCTTTCATGTGATGTACTGAGCGTAGCCGACAAAGCATGTATTTTCTTCTATTTGTTTTGTATTGCCTTACTGCGAGGCAACTTATGTACACTTGATACGATTTTTCCTTCACAGTTTCAAGCGACAATGTGATAATTTTGTCTTGTCATGGTCAATAGTTTGTGTGTCGTTCTGCATTTGCGGCGAGCTGATTATTGCTTCGATTTGCCGTTCTCGATGATCCACTACAGGTGTGTTGATTGTGACTGTCACATTTGGAGCCGCGTGACCCCCTGTGACCCCTGTGACAACTGACAACTCGTGCGGTAGTACGATCAATATTATATTGGCTCTAGCAAACCTACTCATCCACTCTCGAGAAGAACCGAAATGGCCACTATCGATGGCATGGCTTTCACACAAACATGTGTGTGTGGCCGATCATACACTGACATAGGAGCTTTCACCCGCCATGAGAAGGGATGCCGCAAAGGCATGAAACGACTTTCTAGTGCGCTTGCCAAGGCAAAGGAAATATATCACGCCAAAAAAGCCCGACGTAGAGGCCCAAGCCAGGTTTCTTTTGCCGTCAGTGAACTTGCAAATGGCTTCTCTCTCGCGACTGGTGCCTCCGACTCCCCTCAAGACTTGACTTCATCTGATCTACAGCGGGTGAGAACAGTCTTTCCCATTCGGACTGGATGAATTATTTTCTTCTAGACGGCATTACCGCAGCAGAGACGTGCAGGTAACCAGTTACCCTTAGCACAACAACGGCATAATCGCAGACTGTCCTTACCTTTCCCGGACGTCCTTCCGGAACGCCTACCGTCTCCTGCTGAGTTTTCCTCGAACCCCCCCCAAACTTCTTCTGAACAAGACGGAAATGTACCGTTGTCATCATCCCAAATCCCTTCTTCCGTTTCCTTAAAGCGGTTCGCTCGGTCCCTCTACACTTCGTGCAAGCTACTCAAAACTCGGATAAGTAAGGTTGGACTTTACCGCGTATACAACACGGACTCCCATCCTCTCTACGACCCAGAAGATCCGTACTCGGTCGAGAACCCGCATTCAGCACGTATCAACGAACCCTCTAGTTTGCGGGCCCCAAATGAAGCTTCAGAGAATCTGTACTACCCTTACCCCAACGAGAGCTCAATGCTTCTCGGGGATTGGTATTGGAATCAAGGGGCTCAGCAGTCCCAGGAGAGTTTCAGGCGACTGCTCGAGATCATCGGAGACTCCACTTTCGAACCATTGGCCGTGTCTCAGACCGCATGGGGGGCCATCAACTCGCAACTCGGACATAATCAGTTCGATGGAAACATTCCGGAGTGGCTGGACGAGGACAACGGCTGGAAATGCTCCTCCGTTACGATCTCAGTACCTTTCCACAGTCGATCGAAGAACCCGGGGCCAAAGGACTACACGGTCAATGGTTTTTATCATCGCCCCCTGCTCTCCATCATTAAGGAGAAGATCACGGATCCGATTCATGCACCCCTCTTCCATTTAGAGCCGTACGAGCTGCGATGGCACCCGCCACACCGGGACAACGATGTTAGGGTTTATGGTGAATTATATACATCTACAGCATTTCTGGAAGCGAATCAAGCGCTGCAAAATGCTCCAGCAGAAGCTGGGTGCGATCTACCTCGCATTGTCGTGGCGCTCATGCTTTGGTCCGACGCGACCCATCTGACTGCGTTCGGAGATGTCAAGTTGTGGCCGCTCTACTTATATTTCGGCAATGAGTCAAAGTACCGTAGGTGCCATCCATCCAATGGGCTTTGTTCGCATGTTGCGTACTTTCAAGTGGTGCGTCTGCGCAGTTTTCCTTCTAAATTGATCTCATTCTTCCTCTAGTTACCGGATGAATTCAAAGATTTTTTGGCGGAGCATCTGGGTGATAAGGCCGCGAGTGAAGCTCTCCGTACCCACTGCCAGCGGGAACTTTTCCACGCGCAGTGGAAAATACTCCTCGACGAAGAGTTTTTAGAGGCATATCACCATGGAGTTATCATTCTATGTGGCGATGGCATCAAGCGACGTCTTTATCCCCGTATCTTTACATATTCTGCAGACTATCCTGAGAAGTCTGTTTCATCCCACATCCGTCGAATTATCTACTGACATCACGTTGGATTCGTCTAGGGTGTTGATCTCATGTATACGGAACCTCGGAACATGCCCCTGTCCAAGATGTACTGTTCCTATGGAGAATGTTCCTAAGATGGGCAGCCAAATGGATATGTCCGAACGACTGATATTGGCCCGGGTTAACGATGATGACCGGCGGGACAAAATTCTCAAGGCACGAAGTTTCATTTACGAAAAAAACTACGCCGTCACCTCTTCGCATGTTCAAATGCTTCTCAAGGAAGAGTCTCTCATTCCCACTCTGGTAGGTTTGGATCCAATTAATCTTATCCCTTTCTTGCTGAGTCCTGTACTAGGATGCCTTTTCAGAGAGACTGCGCTTTCACGGCTTTAATGTATTTATGATGCTAGTAGTCGATCTACTGCATGAATTCGAGCTTGGGGTATGGAAAGCTCTCTTGATCCACCTTCTACGTATGCTCGAGAGCTCGAAAGGCAACAAATTGTGCGAGGTCGATCGAAGGAAAGTCGCAACTCTGATACTCATTTGTTGCTTATCAACTATTATACCCATCGCGTACAGATATCGCCAGGTTCCTACATTCGGAAGGGATACGATCCGACGCTTTTCGAAGAACGCGTCTGAAATGAAAAGAATCGCGGCCCACGATTATGAAGATCTTCTCCAGGTGCGCAGCACTTGAGTGCTTATTATTTATTTAAGACCTTTGACTGAATTCTGTTTCACAGTGCGCCCTCCCTGTGTTTGAGGGATTGTTTCCAGACCCTCACAATACAGTTGTGCTTCGGCTTCTCTTCTTACTCTGTAATTGGCATGGACTCGCAAAAATGCGGTTACACACAGATGAAACCCTCTGTGTGATGGATTCTGTCACCCAGTCTCTTGGGGATGCCATACGCTCTTTCGTGGCTGACACGTGCCCCGCATTTGACACCAGAGAGCTCAAATGTGAGGCTGAAGGACGCCGACGTCGCGAGGCTCGTGCTCGCTCTCGGAACGAGGGTAGAAGCCCCGCCACTATATCAGCGCGCAGATCAAAAACCCTCAATCTCCGTACGTACAAGCTCCACGCGCTCGGTGACTACACGGCCTCTATCAGGATGTATGGAACTACGGATTCCTACTCGACACAAACGGTGAGTAGCTGTCATTGCATGCGTCGAGTAAGCCTTGACTCTCTCCTTAGGGAGAGAGGGAACACAGAGTTGGGAAAGGCAGGTATACTCGCACCAGCAAAAAGAACTTTGTTCGTCAGTTGACTCGGATAGAGCGGCGACAAACAAGAATCCGCCGTGTTCGCCAATCCGGAGCCAGCAACGGTGTACTGCCAGTGGAATCTGTACCAAACGTGCCAGACGAACCCTTCAATATCGGCAAATCACAACACATTCCCATCGATCTTGATTGTTTCCTGCGTAAGCACGCAGACGATCCGGCCATAGCGGTATGGTCAGAGTTGCTGTCTCGTTTCGACCCTGATTGAACCAAGCGACAGGACTTCATTCCAAAATTGAAGAAGCACCTCCTTCCTCGTGTCAAGTCAATCCACTCGGATGCCTCCGAACTGAGTGATGTTGGCCGAGTGTTTCCGGGCCTAGATAACGACCACAACGTATCTCAAGCCTCGCCTGATCAAGTATTGTTCAAAAGTGGTCGAATCTACGAGCATAAGATCATTCGCATAAACTACACTATGTATGATGTTCGTCGCGGGCAGGACACCTTCAACCCAAATTCTGACCACCGCGATATCATGGTATTGGCTAGAGGATCCATAGAAGGCTCGGAAACTCCGCATCATTTCCGTTATGCTCGTATCATCGGGATCTTCCACGCAAACGTCCAGTACGTCGGCCCGGGGGCCAAAGACTATAACACTCGACGACTGGACTTCTTACACATCCGGTGGTTCGAACTAGTCCCTTCCGATCCCCAACTTGGCGAGCTCGCATTGGATATGTTACGCTTCGTTCCCATGAGCAACAGGGATGCATTTGGCTTTCTTGACCCCGCAGAGGTCTTAAGAGGGTGTCACCTTATCCCCGCCTTCGCAAAAGGGCGGTTACATCCCGACAGCAATACATCATTGTCTTACTTGGCGAAGGACTCTGATGACTGGAGTAATTACTATGTTAACAGGTACAATTTCACATTCGTGTCGTATCGCTCTATATTGATGCTACGACGCGCAGATTCGTTGATCGCGATATGTTAATGCGATTTCATTGGGGCTTCGGTGTCGGCCACGCCTACTCTCATCTTCGGGACCCCCAGGTAGACGAGCTGGAGTCGACGCAGGACTGTTCACACGTCGCCGCATCGCCTGCAGACTACCTGCCTGCCATTTCTGGAATGTCACGTTCTCCGATCGACGAATTTGATGACCTTGACAACAACTTTTCAATTTCTGGTCTGGACTGGGAACTACCAAAAAAGGATTACTTTGCAGCAGAGAATGGATCTAGCCTGACTGACATGGATGAAACTATGGATGAAACTATGGATGAAACTCCCTTCTTGGGTGTTGACACTACTCTTCCGTCTCCGGATGAGTTCAACGACCTTGATCCCTGTCTCTCGCTCGCTGATCTGGATGCTCTTACCTGGGAGATGTCTGAGGATGAAGACGACGGAAGTGGCGGCGGATCAGACCAGGACACAGACGCCTCCGAAATGTACGAGATGTACGGTTCCGATCGGGGTGATGGAGACTTGTAAGGGAATGAATAGATTTATGTGTCTATGTTTTTACTAAATTGAGTGAGTGCCACCGACCAGTGAGCGCTAGTGAGCACTCCCAAAAAAAACACTGCAAATGTTTCGAATGCTCGATGCAACTTGAGTGCCCTCCATCGCGAGTGCTTCTCACCTCCCGAGTTGCAACATTCGACTTTACATCAATGCAATCCCCACGAGGGCGTCGAACCACCACCAGGATCAATGGAGGTAGTCACGGAAGCGCCTCAGATCGACAACGAGTCTCGGCGTCTCCTCGGCTGCATCGCATACATTATCAAAGAGGAGAATCTCTGGAAACAAGTACTGGTCGAGACCGAGGATCTCGACCGTAGGACGATGGGATCTACCCATAGATAACACACACGCTCACTATTAGATGCAACATCATCCACCACATGTTCGCGCATTGACGGTACTCCGTAATATGCACTCCTAAGCAGAGATTTCGTTGCCAACGATCTCTTATACCGAAAAATGCAGAGAGGGATCGGCGCGAGAAAGAACACGAAGATGGCACTAGAAGCAGAGAAACAGAAGTTCGTCAAGGAACTCGAGGGTCTTGACAAAGGTTTTCGTGCTTTTCGTCGCTATCCTTCTGTCGGAGGTGTGCTCGTCCAGTTGCAAGTCAAGTACATCGAGGTCAGCCTGTAGAACAACAACTTCCTCTCCCAGCTCGATCTCCCACTGCTTATTCCGCTCCAGTCAAGTGTCTTTGTCGACAGTAAGCGCTCTGATCAAGCTTCCGAACGCCTTGTGCGATTGGAGAGCGAGCAGAACGGGTGGAAGAAGAGGGAGGCAGAGTTCGCAGACCTTTTGTCCAGGATGGAGACCAACATGGGACAGCTCCAGAAGTTGAATGGATATTTTTCGACCTTGGTATTCCAGCGCGAGGAGGACTTTACCCGTCTCAAAGACCGTTTCGAGACATCGACATCCACCAATGGCCTGCAATCCAAGTTGGCTGCAGAGTTGCGCACGACGTGAGTTTGAGATGATGCAATATTGATGAAGTCGGACTCACCGGTCTGTCAGAGAACTTCTGAACGTCAAAGTCGACCAACTCGAGAAGGGACCGCAACAAGCCAAAGATCAACTTGCTGAGCTGACGTGTACCGAAGATGATTATTCTACGATGTTGCAGAAAGAGGAGGATGGCATCGTTCGTCTTGCCTTTGAAGTGGCTACATCGAAGCGAGAGCGTACCGGGTTACAAAAGGACGTCGTAGAGATCCGTGCTTTGACCGAAAAGCAAAAGGCCGAGTTGGATGCCTGCAAGCTGGGCGCGGATCGAACGATGGTTGCCAAAGTCAAACTGCAGGGAGAGCTCGACGAGCTCCACGCGATGATGGAAATGACGACCACGGAGGAGACACGTCGACGTGAAGTAGAGAAGAGTAAGGACGAGGACGAAGAGCTCGCTGATCTGCGCCGCCAAGTCGCAGACCTTCAGGGTCAGCTGAACGCGTCTCAGAAGACTGCTCTCGACAATGATTCATTGAAGGCAAGCTCAAACTCGGGGTTGAAAGGGTCACTCCTCAGAACACGCAGCCCCAAAGTTCGCATTTGTCTCTGCTTGAGCGCGAGAGGGCTGCCAATGGATAGTTCACCAACTTGAAGGCTGAGGCTGCGGCAGTAGCCATGGAAAAGTCCAAGAGAACACTGGAATCGGAGCTGCGACTCCATGCTAAGCAAATTGACTGGGATTCACAACTCGCGGAGGCCGCAAAGCAAAGAGGTAGCATATCTCGTCTTCTACTAAACATCTTGACGTTATGTAATAACCTTAGTCATTGGAACGGCTGCCAGCTCGGTTCATCCCAGGGCAAGTATCACGAGTTCGAGATACTGTTCTACAGCTGAGGAGCCCATGCGCTGGAGCGTCAATTGGAACAAGGTCGTAAGCAGCTGGATGCCGAATCAGCCAATTACAAACAGCTCTAGTACCAGGTCGCTGCCAGCCAAAGAGGGAGCTCGCTTTCGCTCTCGACCAAGACCGCCTCTTCAAGATGGACGTAGTCCTCAACAAGGCTCTCACGGACCTGAAGAACAAGGAAGAATAGGATATCAAGCAGCTGGAGTCTCGAGTCTCGACAGGACAAGAAAAAATCGTTGAGCATGTACACGTTCTCGAGAAGGCGAAGAGAATCGCAAATCAGCAACTTAAAGACGCGCAGGAGGAGTTACAGAAGAACGCAGTCTACATTCGATCTCTGGAGAAGGCAAAGTTGGCGTTGACTCGCGAGGCCGAGGACTTTGTACGCGAGAAGAAGCTGGAACAGGTCGAACCCCGTGCCATTGGAAAGACGGCTCGAGCAAACGAGACAAGGGCTTTGCAGGCTCTGGAATCCGAGCGTAAGGTCAGAGAACTAACTGACTCCGGCAATCGACGCCTTGAAGCTCATCTAATCGGTTTCAGGGGCGAGTTGGAAGTCGCGCGCGATCAACTGTCGGCAGTCAACTGTCGGCAGCTCGACGATCGAAGGACGCTCTAGAAAGTGAACTCGCCAAGCTGGTGGAGGACACCGAAGCTAGCCCACCGGATGCCTCGTTGCAGCGTGAATATTCGTTGAAGATCGCGCAATTGGAGGAGAAACTTCAAGATGTCGACAGCGTACAAGGCATGGTCTCGATGATCGAGGCTCAGGTGGAGCGGCAACATAAGGAGCTGCTTGACCTGATCATGAGGACACACACCAATGGACGACGCATTCCGCTCTCGCCTCATTCGCGAACTTAGAGACGCTGAAGAGGACCTAGCGCGGCAGTTCTCCGCCGTTACCCGAACCCTGAATTCAACAAATGCCCCTTCTGCTCTCAAAGACGAATCAACTCGACTGGAAGAGTCTCGTAAAGCTCTGGTATGTCCTTCCGAAGTGTGTTATAATGTGACCTGATGACGAAATGGGCTCAATATTTAGCTCAGCAACGGTATTTGCATTTCGAATTGGATGAGGTTCGATGACGGGCTCACTAACAAGCGGCCTGTCCGGGAAAGATAATGGCTACGCTTGCGCAGGAACCATCAGGCTGACATATGATAAAAGCAACCGTACGCTGCTTCGGAGGTCCTTGTGATCGGACAGAAGGTACGCCCTGCTTTGAAGTGGTGGGAACTGGCAGCGGTCGTACCGCTTGATAAAGCATTTTGATCTATCTTCAAGTTTCGTATCAATCCGCAATATATAAAGCCATCAGGAAGTCAGCAAGGTACTTATCTTGACCTATTTGAACTAGCTTGTCTAAATTTGATGCTAATTTTCTCTTATATACTAGTGTCTCACAGCCAGGGGTAGATCGTAACGCACCACCCTCTTGCGACCTCCTCACATTCAGCATGACTGCTCAACCCCCGCTTCCCAATCAATGGAACAAGTTTGTGTTCGATATCCATGGGCGGGGCCAGTTGCCTACCTTGGGCACGGTCGACATCAGGGATATTAAAGAAAAAGCAAGAGAGGTTATGAACGACCACCTGCGTGTGTTTCTTGCAGTGATTCCATTCACTCGATCGCTATGCTGATCCATCGCTCCACCTTGGCAGCGGCATACAAGTACACATTTGGAAGCGCAGGAACGTGTTCGACAGATGCCGCAAACAAAAAAGTGTTGGGTAACTGGAAGATCGTTCCCTGAATGCTCGTTGATGCAACCAACCGCAACATCGAAGTGCGTATCTTTTAGCTCTCCGCATCAGGCACACACACATACATCATTTCCAAGACCACCATCTTTGGCGTGAAATATCCCGCCCCGTTATTCGTTGCCCCTGTTGGCGTGCAAGGTATAATGCACCCGGACGGCGAACTCGCGAGTGCACGTGCGGCTGCCAACGTTGGTGTCCCGTTCATCACGAGTAGTGCATCCTGCCGATCCATCGAGGATGTAGCGGCAGCCAACGGTCCAAATGGCCACAGGTGGTACCAACTTTACTGGTGAACTCCACTTTTCTTCGTTGGCTCTCAGGCTGGCGGATCGCTTATTTAAACTCTAGGCCCCGTACTGCAGAAGTCACCCTCTCCATATTGAAACGCGCGAAACAGAATGGGTTTACGGCACTTGTGATCACTTTGACACCATGTCCCTCGGTTGGCGTCCTCACGATTTCGAAACGGCGTTTCTCCTCCGGGGTTAGCATCCAAGTTGGCACGTCCGATCCTGTGTTCATGAACCGGTTCGGTCTCGAACCACGCATGGGCGAGGTAACCCCAAGGACAACTGGGATGGACCTATTGTGCTAAAAGGTATTCAACGGGTTTCGGTGAGTAGTGATCAGGGCGGGTCGTCCATGATCCAATCAATGCATAACGTATCTACTCGTGGATATGCAGGATGCAGAAAAGGCAATCAACCAAGGAATAGATGGGATTGTTGTTTCGAACCACGGTATTTTGTTTGTGTGGCTGTTGAAGCCGACTCCACTGATGGGCTGGCACAAGGTGGTCGCCAGGTGGATGGCGCGATCGGCTCCTCGGCTCCTCTCGACAAGATCATGCGCTCGACGACTGAGGACGCCACACCGCGACACGTCGACCTGACAATGACGACGAGAAGCCTGAGTGCGAAGGCGACGCAACGACAAACGCGACAACGACGTGCGTGCTCACCTGTCCCTCTCCTTCGCTCACCTCTACAGTCGACGACAACGAAAGCGGCGACACAACTGCAAACGCGAAATTCTGCGCGCCATTCTCGTCAACTTGAATCTTGGGGCCTCGGGTGCGTTCGTCGCGATTTATTTTATTTCATTATATATCTCAATATTTCTTTCACGTCCACGCCCTGATGGACCATGTAGGTGATCAGAGTTCGTCCCCCATCCTCACACCTTTCGGGCGTATATACGTACAAACTTGTTGTAGCACCCCTGGAGAAAGGAGGACACTTGGACCTGCCGCATGAAGGCACTCGAGTTGGGATCACTCAGATACAGCTTGAACAGGTATGTGACACTTTTTTCGATGCACCCACGCATATATCCGCCGTTTCAGGACGCTGCAAAGTCGATTTTCGACACACGTCGTCGGCTCACATTGGCCGACCTCAACCGAGCGGGCGCGGGGCTAATGGAGATTGCGCTGAGCGTGGGGTAATAATAAACCCGGGGTTCCGGCTTTGCTCGTTCGTTACAGTTCGTTATTAGCTCAGCCAATTATCCACATTGGCTCCTGGTGCTAGCGCTCACCGTTCATTCAATCAAATCGGCAAGCAGGCTATCAGGCGAACGCCCAGGTCCTGCTCAATCAGCATCATCGCAATTCACCGGCAGAATGCCAACCCCATGAAGGGAGGATAGCGGGGTGAAGAGTCACCCCTTCACCGCGCAATCCTCCCTTCCAAAACGAAACGTCCATATCGCTAGCGCGAGGGATTTGTAGCGATAACCCGGTGTCGGTGGAGCAAATGGGTGAGTTGGTGGATATGGTGCAGAGCGGGAAGATGACAGGCAAGTACTTTTTTATTCTTTGCGAACGATGATAATGTATGCGCGATCTAGGGACATCGGGCAAGACGTTGTTGCGTCACATCGTATCTTCGCTCTCGACAGCCTCCCCATCGGTGTTGGCAAAGGATGCCAGGGACCAATCGGGAGAACGCCGTTTGGGTCGAGTCCCTAACGGGTCAGTTCCATGTCTACTTCCAGGACTTTCTGAGGCTGACTCTTATCCATAACGTTTTACAGATGAGTCTGGGTGGTCGTGGTTCATTCCTCTTCACGATGGCACGACCTCAGTCGGAATCGTCATGGATTTATTCTGCAACATCGTATGCAGGATATTGCTCGCCCGTCGCCTGTTGCAAAGTATGCGCCCGACTTTTCTGGAAGGAGCTGACGACTTGAGCTTTGAAGAGGTTTGTTCCGATGCTACCCATCTCGTTGTCGATTCGGTATTCACAATAGCGCCAGGCGTTGGACGCACGTCACGTAGGTATGAAGGTGACCACAAAACCAGGCGGTCGACACACCATCCAAGCCTTGCAAGCTTCGATTCTCGTCATGATTCCCGCAGTTCCCGCTCCTCAGAAGTTATCGGCAGCATGTGTTTCGGTGATTCCTCCGGTGTGTTATCGCGTGTTATATTTGTACTTCAACCGATCTGATGCGCTACAGATCGATCAGATTCCCAGCGACTCAAACCAATGTTACGTATCATTGGTGCAAGAGATATATGCCGTTTCCTCCGCCTCTGCGGGTGCGGTACCTAACCGGCTCTCGACGTCCATTTTGCAAACACTGTTCCTCAACTTCAGGGACAGCTCGTTGGCTTTCCTCGTCGGTATTCTACTCTCGTCCTCCTCGTTTTTGGAGAGAGTCAGAACGCACGCCCTACTGCATGCTCTCGCATTCATCCGTGGGCATTCCGATGCAAGCGCCATAGACTTCCAGACCGTGCTTCCGTCGTTGGTCGTGGCTCTGTTGGATGCACGAAGTGACAAACGGGACCGTGCACTGATCTTTGAGTGTATCTGTGACACTTCTCAGCGGTGCCTCTGACAAGAAGCACGTGTATGGTTTGGATACGTTATATGGATCAGCGTCCTGTGAGTCTCCGCGTCGTACATGCGCAAAATGACTCACGAATGTGCGACAGCTCAATTGCAATACCTCAACACCAAGGATCTTTTTACATATGTGAGAGCTCTGGTAGACAATAAACTGCAGATGATGCAAGATCCCGACTACATCCAAGTGTTCCACCAGAAACACTTTGACACCCTTCCAGCAAAGTACGGAAGAATATCAATCCGCTTGACGTTCGACGTTGACATTCGTGTGCAGGTACAGGCGTCGGGTCTTGTGCTTCTCGGCATGACCTCAGCGAACATCCAAAGCGCAGAGAACGACGAGATCTGGCCCGTGTTTATTTCAGGTCTTTGATTCTACTTCCACTCCAGTCTGTTTCATTTGCCGTATGTTCGATCGTGTGTATGCTGATCCGGGTCTGCCAGACTCGGACCCATCTGCCCGGGAGTTGTATGCGACTGCCCTCGAGCAGAGGCTCTTTGTCGGTCTCAATCTCGAGAGACGAGCAGAAGTTTGCGCAGTTTTGCTGTAAGCAGGTGCCGAGGGTGGGGAAGCGGTGAGTACATGCTCTTTGGGAGATTTTCATCGTTGTTGATCCGTCGCGTCCTAGTACTTGGCACCCCGAACGCTCCTCGGAAAGCTTCTCGGAGACGTCAAGTTGATCGTCCACCTTCTCGTTCAATTCCGACCCGACCACATCGAAGGCGAGCCGCCCGTGAACAAGCGCGCCAAATTGGACTCGTATGCGAACCATCCCCGTCATCCGAGTTGTGTAGAACTGACTACGTGTTTCTAGAACACCACATGCGACTGAGAATAGCAAGCTCCAGCCGCTGAGTTTGTTGGCCGAAGTGCTCGCGACGACGGAGATTCCTGGATCCTTGGATTTGATATCGAACCTCTGGTGACGCTCAACAAGATTGTACGTTCGGACCTTTGGGGACCTTCGGACACCAGCTACGTCTGCCAGATGTTGATGGGTGCGATAGAAAAGAGCGCGAGTAAGGTCACGGACTCACGGTGAGTTGGTTTACTGGTGTGATCCTCTCCGTCATTCAACGAGCGATCAGGATCCTCCAGCGAGGCCCATTCGGTTGGACGTTTTGGTGGAGCTTATCAGGGGTCAGTCGAATCGGATGCTCGTCGTCCGCAGATATCTAAGTTTTACTTTACGGTTACCGATAACCCTCAAACGTTCAACGAGGCTCTGCTCTTGATGGCTAACTTGGCCCGGCTCACGCCCGACTCTGTCCTCCACAACATTATGCCCATCTTCACGTTCATGGGATCCAACGTCTTCCACAGAGACGATTCGTATAGCTTCAAGGTCGTCCAGAACGTGAGTCCGCATTCATTTATTTCTTTGAAAGCCAGCTCCATCATTTCGACATAGACCATCGATAACATCGTGCCGGTGATGGCGTCATCTTTGAAAATGAAACATTTGGATGGTTTCGACTTGTACGTCGGTGCTAGGAATTTCCTACGCATCTTCACGGACGCGTCGAACCACATTCCTCGACATCGGCGACAAAAGTGTGTTTTTTCTGTTTCTTTTCTCTCGAACGAAGCGAGTCGATTGCTCACCTCTTTTAGCTTTTTCGTCCACCTAGCGGGAGTCCTTGGAGCACACGCCTTCCTGGCCCCGGTGTGCATGCTCCTGGTGGACAAGGTCACCAACCGCGCGAGCCGCCAGAACCCAGAAGAGGCGCAAAATACGCTCACGCTTCCTACGTCGCTGCTCCGGCATTTCGAACGCCTACGGCAACTATTCGTACGTCTACCTCGTCTGTTCGCCGAACGACAGTTCACGACGCGCGTCCCAGGTGCTCACAGAGGTCTTGAACGAGTGTTTACGGCTTAGATCCCGGCTGCTGGTCCCTGAAAGTGCAGGTCCTGCGTTTCTGGATTATCCTCGGTGAGTTATCCTGTCCCCTTTTCGTCGCGGGTGCTGAGTCGTGTTTTAGCGACGGAGAGCACTCTTCGTCCACGTCTGCTACGCTGAAACGGCGCATACAAGCACTTGTCCTGTTTGCGAGCACATCATTGACGCCATCGGAGCCCGACGGAGGACTCGGTAGTGAAGAAGAGGGCGGTAACACCACCGACATTATCACCCGCCTTTTGGATCTCGCTGCCCTTCCGACTGGCCATGGCTCGGAGAGCGACGGGCCAGCGATCGTCATTGCTGCTCAGATTGCCATGGAGCGCATCATGAACGCTATTTCCGCGGGGGATTTCTTGACTGCCGCATCCATGATGTTGACGTCCGAAGACACGAAGGTGCGTTTTTATTTTTATTTTATATGTTCGGCGACTTGCTAGATGGTGCCCCGTTGCTAGATAAAAGCGGGAGCGCTCGGCGTTCTTTCCGCTCGAATTCCGCTCGTCACCGAAAAGTTGCGCGGGGAGTGTCAGGCGACGATCGTGGAACTCGTCGACGCTATCCGAGGCATCATCGAACGCCAGTCTGCAGGCCCTTTGGTCGAGTCTGCGCTCGCGGCGTTGAAGGCACTAGGATCTACGTGCTGTGATGGCGAGGAGACCGCGCTCTTGTCTACACTACCCCGCGTCCTCAAGGTGGTGCGATCGAGGACGTCCGCGGCGGCTGCGATGTCGATGTTGCCATGCTATGTGTGAGTCGTCTCGTCGTCTCGCATTTCGCTGGACGTGCGTTCTGATGTGTGGGTCGAATAAGTTCTGCCCTCGGACCACGGATCATCCCCCACTTTAGGGACATTGCAAAAGAGTGCATCGCGGTCCTTCGCGAGGGTCTCAAAGGCAAGACACGTACGTCTCATGATGCCTTTTTCTCGTCGATCGATTTCCTGACTGGGACTTGTAGCACTCTCCGACGTCGCGGAGGCTGCCCTCGAAACACTTCAAAGCCTCCTGTCGTCCCTCCCCGCGTTTTATGGATCGAAAGAGCTGACCGAAACAGCGAAACTTTATGTCGACTACAGCGCCACCTCGACCGCACAACAAAATCCACTGACGGGACTCTGCAAGGCGATTTCGAAGCGGACGTCTGACGTGCTCGAGCAGCTCAACGACAAGTTCCCCAAGAAATCCGGAAAGTTGGTCGTTCTCTTCGACTCTGGGATTCGTACTGGAAGTGATATCATCAAAGCTCTCGCCATAGGCGCTCAGGCCGTCTTCAGTCAGTGTCCCATTGTTTGGGTGTGTAATTACATGAACGATCCTGATCGTATTATCGGGCAGTCGGACGTCCGTTCATGTACGGCCTTGCGATCGCTGGACAGGAAGGTGTCGAACAGATCCTGAGGCAGACTCTTTGCGATTTCCATATCTCGATGGGCCTCAGCGTTTATGCAAATATCGACGGGATCATTGGAAACAAAGACGAGGTTTTGACGAGGTTGGAGTATTGTGTAGTCCTTGAAGACTGACATCTATGTATTATAAACTTATGTATTGTACCAAAATACAAATCATCAGGTCCTCTTCGGATCCAATCCTTGAATAAATCAATCAGAGGCTGCATGCAACTGGCAGGTCCAGCTGGGATGCATATGTTGATATTCTTTTGAAGCCTACTGATATTAGACTCGGCGAACGAAACAGAGCATAGTATCGTCTGTCAATTTGAAGATGTGATGTTGGCACACATTCGATGAATTAGATAGAGTTACGAAACGTGTCATCGCTCCTTTTAGACGGTGTTTGTTTGTCAACGGCGTTGGAAACAAACAATCGCCTTCCAGCTAACCAGCGTCCACGACAAGCTGGATGCTGAGATTGCCTCCAAGAACGATACGATTAGTATGTTTGTTCACTCTCTTCAATAGCTTGGCCCTGACTTCGAGCAGATGCGCACAGGCAGCTCCAGATTGAATTCCAAGAGCTGCAAGTAGCATCGTCGGCTGTTATGATTGCAATGCAATCAGGTGGGTGACGTTGCAGATCTCAGTATGGACCTGGACTTGACCAGATGTGAAGAGTGCAGTCGAGTCGTACAAGCAGAAGATGGTGATGAGCAACGCAAAGCTTCAAGATGCTTAGGTCGCGCAAGCCAAGGCGGAACAGGCGGAAGTATTTGGTAAGCAACGTGACCCCATCTAGTACTGCATGTTCCGTACGGACTCAAAGCAGACGCATCTCGATATAACTTTGGAAAAAAGGAGATAAAAGAGAGGTTACCGTTCACAGAGCACAGATTCCGGGAATTAGAGCAGCAAACTGAGGAAAAAGACTGGTGGTCCTCTGAAGTTGGTAATTATAGGCGTCGTTTTGCCCAACAACTTCAAGACGAACGTCTCCGGCATCAGAAAAACCTTGCCGAGCGTGACTTCACCAGTGGTTAGACCCGGAAGAAGTATCAAGGTAATCACCTTTTTGCAACAATGTGAGAGGATACTGATATCTTCCTAGCCGAACTTGCACAACTCAGTGAAGGTGTGGTTTGTCCGCTGCTCCTTGATCAGTTTCTCATCATATTCTGGAGTTTCAAATGCAACGTGACACCATGACCCGGCTTCGTGAGGATAACCGCAAGATCCATTCGGACTACGATGAACTGCAGCTACGCTTCGACGAAGAAGTTTACAATGGTGGAGCATGGAAGAAAGAGAACGAACGCCTGAAGACAAAGATCGCAGACTTGACTAAGGCATACATACGAAGCCTCTTCCGCGGTGCAGTCCGACCAACAATCACAGATTGTTTCTGTTCATTCTCGAGTCCGCGAGCTGAAGGGCGTCCTGAACGATGCAGAAACCGACCATGCGATGCTACAAAAAGCGAGGCGTTCGCTGCAAGGAAGGCATCAAGCTTGACCATATCGATGCCACCGTAGTGACATCCGATCGGGAGTTACCAAAACTCCAACTCGAAAAGCAGGACCTCGAACGTTGTCTGGAGGAACAAGAAGACCGTGGCTCTATGGCGTTTGGCCATGCTGCAGAGAGTCGACCTGGACGGGCATGCACGCACGCCCTCAACCTCCTCGCCTACGTGGACTTGCGTACAACCACACACGCCGCACACATTTTTTTAAAATACTTTACCACTCCCACACTTCGCTCGTATGAACACGTGTTTTCCTCTGTCTTCACCCTCCCCATCTGTCTTCCCCTCGCCCTCGCCACTTCGCCCCTCCTGCGCATCTACACGGATGTGCGCACACGCACACAAAATGGAACATCGCGAACTCTGCATCCTCGTCGGCACCAACCTCGTCCGTCTCTTCCAGCTCGACGGCGTCGATCTGGAAATGTACCAGAAGACCATACTTCCAGCTATACTGGAGCAAGTCGTCAACTGCATCGTAAAGGTGTATCTGATGGAAGTCGTCATCCAGGTGAGTGTTCACGTGTATCCTGTTCTGAAATTAGGTATTCACAGACGAGTGCCAGCTCCATTCGCTCGGACCATTTCTATCCGCCACCGCTCAGCTACACCCAGAAGGCAAGGAAAAGGAAAAGGATGATGTGCCTGCGAGAAAGTTCCGTGGCATACCAGAAGACTCTTAAGACTCTTTTTTGGAAACAAGTCGTCTTTTGGAAACAAGTCGTCGAACTCATCAAGGTGCGTACGACGAGACATACACGAATTAGTGACATTCTGATGATGCGGTCGCAGGCTCGACCAGACTTGTCAATACAAGACATCACGGTGTTCTTGGCCTCGCTCACGAATCTCTCCCTTAGCTGCTACCCTGACCGATTTGAATACGTTGATCAGATTCTGGCTTTTGCGCACAGCAAAATCAAAGAGTATTCTGACAGGTACGGTTTGATATATGTGTGTGTCTACTCCTGACGCCAATCTGATGCAGCTCGGATCTGCACGCTCCACAAACGGCTGTGAATCTCGCAGCGCTGCTCGTCGCCCCAATCAACTTATACCAATATGTGCTCACGTTGCTCGCCATCCCGCGCTACGTCCCGCTCCTGACACAACAGCTGTTTTCAACACGCCCCTCGATCGCACACAGCGTCGTCTCGAGCATACTCAAGAACGAGACCATGATCGAGACACCCGGGGACGTGGATGGAGTCTTGGATCTGTGTCGCGTGTTGATCAAGGATCAGACGGATGCTTCTGCCGTCGATGGTGGGCCGGTAAAGGACGTGAAGGAGATACGGAGACAAGGCCCGTATCGCGCCGTATGTGGTGGAGAAGGAGGATACAGCGGAGGAGCAGTGGGTAGCACGGATGGTGCATCTATTTAGGGCTGAGTCGTTGGGGGTGCAGTCTGAGGTGGGTTTGCAGGTTCCTTGGGTGGAGAGAGTTGAGAACTGACTGGCGCACCGCACTCGCCCAGCTACTGCAAACCGCACGTCGGCACTTTGAGGCTGGAGGCGAACTAATGCGGTATATGTTCCCAGCGCTCATCACTTCGAGCATCAAGCTCTGTCGGCGGTACAAGATTCGTGAACATTTGGTGAGATCGCACTTTCCTATACTCATTATTATTTTTAACCTCGACAACGAATAGGAAGATGACTGGCAATCGAAAGTGACCACGATCCTCAAGTTCGTGTGCGAATGCACCTCCATCCTCGCGACACAAGTCGACTCTCCCTCGCTCGCCCTCTGTCTATCCCTCTTAGCTGCCAAAATTGCCTCCGAATGTGGCTCTGGGTTCGAAGACCTGGCGTACGACCTGTACGTCCAAGCGTTTTCGGTGTACGAAGACTCGATTTCGGAGAGCCGAGCACAACTGGCTGCGATCACGTTGATCATCGAGACGTTGCAGGGCGCAAAGGTGTTCGAGGTGGATGGGTCCTTGATTACCAAGGCTGCGTTGCATGGGGCCAAGTTGTTGAAGAAGCCGCATCAGGCGAAGGTGGTTCATGCTGCGAGTCATTGATGGTGGAAAGAGGCGGCGGTGGAGGTGGAAGGGGAAGGAGAGGCAGAGGCAGGGGAAGGCAAGGCAATGAGGCCGTCATCCTCAGGAGACAAGCACTCGACCTTTTCCGTTCAAGGCACCGGTATCGATTAACGTCACTGGCCAATGTCGCAGTCTATCTCTCCACTCGTTACAACCGCCTTGGAGATATGACGGATCTCAATGAGGCCATCATCCTCGGGAGACAAGCCCTCAACCTTCGCCCGTCAGGGCACCCAGAGCGATCTATGTCATTGGGCAGTGTCGCAGTCTATCTCTCCACTCGTTACAAGCAACTTGGAGATATGACGGACCTCAACGAGGCCATCATACTCGGCAGACAAGCCCTCGACCTTCGCTCGTCAGGGCACCCGCATCGATCAACGTCGTTAGCCAATGTCGCAACCGATCTATGCCGTCGTGGAGAAATGACGGACCTCAATGAGGCCATCATCCTCGGTCACTACGTAAACCTGCACATTGTCTCCGTCTTTGCTTCATCCAGTCGAACGAGTTGAAGGACAGAGAGGATCTATTCAGTCTCTAAACCGAGTTGTCAAATATCTCACAAACACTCTCACCGGACGATCTCTCTACAGCCAAGCAATGGATCACGGCAGCTGAGGATTTCCGCCATCGCACAGTCCTTCTCGCATATGAAACATCCCTTCGACTACTTGTTCAGCATCTCGCCTTCTTACCATCCCTACCCTTCTTCCAAACTTCACCTGCTTGCTGTCCTTCAGCTACCGACAGACGGACTCGCATCACTGTTTTCGTTGAAGCACGAGATCGAATCCATCAGTGAATTATGCAAGAAATCCCCTTGGGTAACCCTCCAGAACTCTGATGGCACTGTCGAGGACGTCACGGAGAAGTTGAAGAATACCGACTGGGTCCATTTTGCATGTCACGGAATACAGGATCCCAAGACACCGCTGTTCAGCGGGCTATGCCTCGCCAACCACAATCGCTTGAAGCTCTCGGACATTATGCAATTGTCGCGCCCGCAAGGCGGACTTGCATTCCTTTCTGCCTGTCAGACTGCGCAAGGAGACGAGTCGTTGTCGGAAGAATCCGTTCATCTTGCAGCTGGGATGCTTCTTGCCGGGTATAGTAGTGTCATCGGGACGATGTGGTCGATAATGGACAAGGACGCACCAAAGGTGGCGAGGGACGTGTACGAGCACCTCTTTCGAGATGCTAGGCGGGCTCCCGACAGTACGGAGGCGGCAGTAGCATTGCACTGCGCCGTCCAGAAACTTCGCGACTCTGGCGCTCCCTTTACTTCTTGGGTTCCTTTCATTCACTTTGGTAGATGGTGACCCTTGGTCGAAAACGATTATTTCAGCACGACTTTTCCCCCCTCTCCTATGCTACTCTTTACTTGTACGAACTAGTCTACCGAACGAGCATGTTTATATACGGAGCAATCTTACAGTGCCCCTCACAGTATCACCAAGTTTGAACCTGGTGGTTGATTTCCAACCGAGTCTGTCCATGCAATTCAAGCGACTGACATTTAGGATGCGTACACTGACGAGCATTAGTAGGCCCTCCGACATTCGATTTATGTTCGCTCTTCGCGCTACGTCATGTCATCGCTCGCTATTCAGGGTACATGCATTAGAATGCCCGAGGCTCTTGCCAGCGCCCACCATCACCCTCCCAATCTTGCCTTTCCCGTCCGCCCTCCCGCTCGATCCGACACAACGTGTTAGCGCAGCGGTGTGAAGAGACTACTACGCGATATCGTGGCCTCACGACAACGATACAACGGTGATGCGTGCACAGGTACAACACGACGCAGCGATGGCTGCATATTACCCTCCGTCATCGCAGTGCGTCGCACCTGTGTATGCCACTGTTGTCCGCGCCTATGCTTCACGCTCATGCTATCTGTCCGGCGTTGCCGTCCGTAACCGTGGTATTAAAATGGTGTCTCCGTGCGCGTCCTCCTTTTCTCGCTCTCCCTTCGCGAATACCTCACCAGCAACATCGCGCATATTCCCGGCATCCCGGTCCGTGCAGCAGCCCGTCCGCACAAGGAATTCACTTTCCCAGCCTTTCGTCACTTTCTTCGTCGTCTCCCCTAGCAGGTCCAGGTCAGCCACATTCCCCTGCGCCTGGCCCTCCCTGTGTTCACCCCCGCGCTCGCCTGCAAATACTCCAAGGCAGCAGGGTTCGCCAGCCTCGAACCACAGCGTATGTCGGTCCACAATTATTGCGCATACATTCACCCACTGACCCCTTGCCATGATCCCGTTCCCAATCACAACCCATTCTTTCAGGTCCCCGCCCCGGCCTAGCACTCCATTTCATTTCCGTCCCTCTCAAATCCTCCTCCGTGCAGATCATACACGCTCGCACCCAATCGCTCATCCATCAGTCTTGCGGGAGTCTGCACACCGCACAGATCGCTTCCTCTTCACCAGACGACCTGCGCTATCGTAGACGCATCGCACTCGTCTGTAGCAGGAAGCCCAAGGAAGCCCACGCCCGCCGGTGGTCGTTCAGTTGGAGTCGACTTGACACCGCTCAACGAAGTCCTCGTCCGTTGGTTCTTGTCGCTCAGCAGTACCAGTACTAGGACACCCTACGCTCACCTGGACGCGACCAGCTCGACGGCACGGTGGGAATGGCATCCCAGCAACGGGTGTTTCGCGAGTCCTTTGGACGAGTGACACTGCAACTCGTGTGACTTCCATGCGCAAGGAGGCGATGGCGTGGTAAGTGTTTTTTTCCCCCTCGCAGGTCTGTAGTTGACTGTTGTTGCGTAGACGCATTCACAAGGACAAGAGCGCGCTTCCGAGCGCAAACGCGGCGCCTTCGGAAATCATCAATAACCTTCCCTCTTCTCCTGGTCTCATCACCAAGACTGGTGCAGCTCTTCTTGGAACGGGTCTTCTCGCTACCGCTAGTTCACAAGAAATCTACGTCGTGAACGGAGAAACCGTTGTAGCTGTTGGCACTATATTCTCTTTGCATATATCTATCGGGTATGTGGGTTGTTCACATGACAGAATTTGTGTTCGATGCCCTTGTAGGCAATCCAAGAACCGTACAAGGGCTGGGCAAACGGCCACATTGAGCGCATCAAGTCTGTCCTCAATGATGCGCGCGCCGGGCACACACAGGCTGTCAAGGACCGTATCAGTTCGGTCGAGCAGATGAAGGACGTCGTTTCGCTCACGCAGGGTATCTTTGCCCTTTCGAAGGTCAGCTCACGCCAAACTGCAGCACACCGAGTCCAACCTGAACTCTTTCTGCTTTACAGGAGACTGCCAAGTTGGAGAACGAGGCTTTCGTGCAGCGCCAAAAGGTCGCGTTGACCGGCGAGCTCAAATCTGTTCTTGACAGCTGGGTCTGCTACGAGCAACAGCGGAAGGAGAGCGAACAAGCTGAACTCGCCAAAACCGTCATCGCAAAAGTCCTGAATAGCCTCAAGGACGACAAGACGCAGAAGGATATCCTGACAAATGCCATTTCCGAGGTCGAGCGTGAGTGGTTCCGTCAGTGTTTACTTCTCCTTCTCATGCGCTGTGACTACTTGCTCTCTGGACTCCGACAGCGCGTCGAACTCGGAGCGGTTGGGTACCTTGCCAAGCCAAGGGTGAGTTTGTCACGTTGTTCAACGCGATGGATCCTCTTGAGAGCGACGAGGAGCAGCTGCGTCATTTACCATCCATGCATGGGTGTGGCAAGTTTGAGGTTCAGAGACGGGAGGACGGGAGGCGGAGCATGATGCAGCGCGGTCTGGATGCTATTTCTGGGGGTTTGACGTTCAAGACGAGAATCGACCGATCACATCCGCAGGTTTTCACTCCATATACTCACCAAACTCACGCAAACCAAACTTTACGGGCCAATCTAGGCATGAATCCAACCTTGTATGTACTCCTTGGTATCACGGTCATGGGTAACTTGCTGAGCGCGATTCTAGAGCAAATACAATCAACATCGAAGGTAAGCTGGGTATAAACGTTTATTGTTGTAATATGAATTGACATTGTTCTTGGTTTTCTCTAGCAATCGAACTTCGCTCTGTCGGGAAGCGAAATCGTCTTCTCTCGAGGCAATATCAAGTCAAATTCTCCATAGGCGATACATCGCAGGTGACGAAGAAGGCAAAAGAGAAAAAGAACTGTACCACATGGGTCGACAATTTCTTTCTGTGCGTACATGTTCGTCCTTCGATGCCAGCGAACTGAATCCTCTCAGTGACGGCAACGACGATTCCGTCCTCGTTGTTGAAGTGTACCGAAACCATCGCATTCGACCGCGGGAACTGGTCGGGCGCCTCGATGAGACCATCGGTAGTATTCTGGGCAAACTCACTGCGGACAATGGTATGAAGACTTAATTTGCCGTCCGTTCTGCTGATGCGATCTTTCCATCCAGTCCTCCAGGAGCGTCTTCCAAGCTTCAAGCCCAATGGTTCCGATCTTTCATCGATTACCATCAAATTTGCGTTGACCGTTAGCGCATCCGGGAATACCAACACAGATGAACGTCAAGCTGACGAAGATCGCATCGAGGCAACCGGAGTGACCACACTTGGTCCCACGCCCACAGCTGGCGGAGTACTAGGCTTCACGGTCGACGTTGACTCCAACGCAGACAAAAGCCAAGCTAAACAAGCAGCCCCCGAGGCGACCGGAGCGATCGACGCACCTTGTTCTACACCCGCAGCGTTCGGCGTCGCACCCACGGCGGTCGACATGGGCTCTAACGCGCACAAACGCCAAGCTACACAAGCAGTCACCGAGGAGACCGGAGCGATCAACGCACCTCTTTCCTCACCCGCAGTGGGCAGTATATCAGGCTTGGCGGTCGACGTCAACTCGGACACGAACAAAAGCCATACTATTCAAGTAGTCACCGAGGCAACCAGAGCCATCAGCGCACTTGGTTCCACACCCGCACCGGTTGCCGTACTATCCTCGGTGGTCGACGTTGGCTCAAAGGTTGTGAGTGGAGTAGAAGCATTCAACAATACGTGGGGTACCGTGTTGAAAAGGATCGAACTATTCATGTTTAGTCTCTCCACACTCCCGTGATCTGAATGCAAGACAGGTTCATCCCTACGCGTCGCTTGCTTGGTCCGTTATATCCGCTGCGAGCCGAGTATGTCTCTCGCTCAATCGTATCCCTGTCGCTAATTGATCGTGGTGCGGCACACAGGTGCTGGTAGATCAGAACAATCGTGATGACCGGGTCGTTCGCCTGGCAGCCATGCTGAGTGACACCTTCGACTTCGTCAATGACGCCGAACGTCTGAAGTCGATCGAGGCACACAAGAAGACCATCACGGTTCTGATACAGCAAGTGACCGAGTGTGGGTACTTCGTCATCGAATATGCCCAACGAAAGAACTTTGGTTAGTCGTCGTCAAATCCGCCTTTCTTTTCTCTGAACACTGTATGCAGGCGCACGGATGATAAAATACACATTCTCTGATGTAGATACAAGGATCGGGGATTACGAGACCAAGTTAGCAGAACTCAAGAAATCATTCCTGGATGGTGTGACATTGCAAACGGGTATCACGGTCGTTCGTATGATGAATATCGTCGATCATGCCGGTGAGTCAGACCTTTTCAACGGACTGCTTGCAGAATATTCATGAACCTCGAATACAGCGAAAGCCATAGACCTGAACGACATACCATACGCATTGGGTGCTAGATATGTACAGGAAAAGGGATGCCTTCCCGGGACGCGCGTGGCCTTGCTTCGCGATATTTGTGATATCCTTAATAACCCCGACAAAGATGCCCCAAGAGTGTGCTTGCTCACCGGCGTGGCTGGATCGGTCAAGTCTGCAGTGGCTCACACGATCGCTCGACTGTACAACGGGCAGAAGCGACTGGGCTCGTCGTATTGCTTCTCCAGTACCGATGTCGCGAGGCGAAACCCCCAAAATCTATTCAGCACTATCGCACGGGACTTGTCTGATCACGATCCGCAGTACAAATCTGCCCTTTGGGATGTCGTGAAAGACGACCGTGCGCTTCGCATGTCCGTATCACCCGCCGAGCAGATCGAGCAACTCATTATCGAACCCTTTGGGCATCTCGACCCCATCGGGCCATTGGTGGTCGTCATAGACGCCCTGGATGAAAGTGGCAGTCGCACCAATCGCGGGCAACTGCTGAAAGCTATCTCAAAGCAGATTTCCGAGAACACCCTTCCAACCAACCTTCGTTTCTTGATCACCGCTCGACCCGAAGATGATATCTTCTCCACGTTCGCCTCGTCAGACTTAAATCTAGTACACAAGCAAATGAGAGAGATTCCCGAGGAAGATGTGGAGGAAGACCTTCGGAGGTTTATACATAATTCACTTCATCATCTTACTGCGTTAGAAAGTGCCTGGCCTCAGCAAGAGTGGTGTCGACTGCTCGTCCACCGTTCACAACATCTCTTCCAATGGGCTTCTGCTGCTTGTAAATTTATTACGGGAGAGGGCTCTGCTGGGGTCCCCCAATCAAGGCGGCTGAAAATCCTTCTGGAGCAGGGCAAGGATACAACAGTCCGCCCTCTAGATGACCTATACCATACCATTCTGGGACAACTGTTTACATTGAGTGAGGCTCGGCAGTCTTTCCGAGACGTGATGGCCATTGTGCTAGCATTGCAGGAGCCACTCTCATTGAAGTCCCTTTCTTTGTTATTCGAGGCACAAGAAGAGTGGAATTTTCTGGATATCATTAAACCCATGTTGTCCTTTTTGAAGTCGTGCTTGCTGACGAGGCGAATTGGCTAGGCAACGGATTGCACGACAGTATGGAGGCATTCTGCAATGATGTACGGGCAGTCATTGCAAGCGTGGTGACGCCTGAATCGCTCATAATTTTATAGACACGTTAAGGTACTCTAAGTCACTGTATGGCCTTGGGACTCTCGCAGGCGTGCCCCAACCTGGGCATTTAACGTTTAACGATGGACGTCGTTTATTTATACCACGGCGGGAGTGCTCATTGTTGACCGTTTGCATTGTTGCACCGGTTGTTCCTCGAATATCCCTCTTTGGCGCTTTTGATCAGGGATGTTCCTGCTCGTTGTCCGCCACTTAAAGCTCGTGCGTTTTATTCTTCTCACCCATTCGTAATGGCTACGTGACAACCAAGCCCAGGCAGGGTTTCTATACGAATATCATAGGACCCGTTCGTCTGTCGTGGCTTTCCTGAGAATGATCAATCGAAAGTCTTCCATCGGCGGGGATAGAGCATCGGCTTCACGGATAAATTCGGTGAGTGCTGGCGTGACCAGTGACATGCAGCTGTCGCGTGACGACGTCCTCCACTAAGTTTTCGGTGTACGAAGACTCTTGGAGTGCTATCGGTAAGCCAACCACCCTCGGTGCTCCTTCCACCAGAGCGCCGATGCTATTCCCATTTTAGGTCACTGCTACCTCATGCAGGATGATCTCTAAAAGCCATACTCAGCCTATCAACAAGCGCTCTGTTTGCTA
>JBBPPB010000036.1:0-28928 GCA_038091755.1 Leccinum pallidistipes | reverse complement strand
CGCGGGAAACTCCGGTCTACCTTCGGACTTGCGCAGGTCTACCTTCGGGCCACCCAGGATCGTTACAGGACTTCACCGAAAGACTTCAGGACTCACTGGGTCCTCTTTGGGGACGAACCTATCGCCTAGGCAAGCCCTCTGATCATATCTGGTAGTACCCTTTCACCAGAGTTGTGGTCTACACAGCGGTTCAGAATTGTTGTTAGCATTAAGTGGATCGCTTCGGGGAGCTGGGGAAAGGTTTGAGCATACAGAAAAATGAGGGGTGAAGATAAAATGAGACACTTGCTTGGGGAATGAACATAATAGGATGACATCCACTCTTGTCAGGCGAGTGACACGTGTATTTTGACTGATTGCCGAAAAATAGATATATAGGTCACACAGATGCATGGCCAAATTGCGTCAGATGAGTAGAGTCCGACCAAAGCATAAGTCCAGCAATGACCCTCTCTAGCTTACAATCATCTGTCTGCCTTTTTGGCAATGTCATCTTGGGCTTCGATCCATGCATCTGTAGTGTAAAGTTCATCATAGATCACTTCTCGTTTGCCTGCCGGGGTCTGCCAGATCTTTACATGAGTCAGAATCGGATCTGAGTACTATCTGGTGGCCTACCTTTCGGAAGGGCGCCAGATGGAAGTGCTTGGCCAAGGGATCGCCAAACGCGGTATGGATGACATTGATAATCTGTCAATATCAAAACCTTCAATGGCAAATATTTCCCCATTGCCTGCTGCGTCTTTCTCTCTGGTGGGTATACTAATCTAAGATTAGTATATTACAGGTGTCAAAGGAAGGCATCCAACTGAGCCAACCCACTGGCAAGCCATGGCATAAGATATGACAACGGGACCTAGCAGAATAACAATAAGAAGTGTAGTAGTACCTCAGAGAAGATGGACATAGTACCAACAATGGTCATGCCCAGCACTGGTATTCTTGAACAATAGAAAACTTGAACTCTCTATGCTCCGGGTAGTAATCTTCACACTGGTTTTCCACCATAGATCTTGCACCAGAGGGTCACCTTCAGGTAGTTTTGATGGAGCGCTATCCAAGGTGGCCTTGGCCGTTCATGGATGTAAACCCCTGAGTTCTGCACTGTCAAAGTCTGGGGCCTGGAGCACATCTATCAGCCGGACAATCTCACTGTCCGATTTGCGGCTGTTCTAGTAGCACTATTTCTTAGTATCACACAGTGGACAAAAAAGTCATTGTCTAAAAGCCACAAAACCTAGCTAGTCAATTCACAGGCTCACTCTTCCAAATTGATCATTACAGAGTTGACCTTCTCAATTAGTAGTGTGTCAAAAGATATCTCCATGCAGGGGCCATTGTAGCTGCACATCTCAGAGGTGACCCCATTCAGTAGAAATTTCGGCAAATGACCGGCTAGACAATGTGCCAAATTGCCGCAACTGACCGGCCAGCCAATGTCGGCCGATCGAGTAAAAATCTCGGCGAATAACAGAGTGGCCAATGCAACTGGAACTCGGCATCTTGCCGGCCAGCCAATTAGATACATTTTTGTAGAGTCAGTAATATACCGGTTAGCCGATGATAACAACCTCCCATGCTACTGATCGGCCAGTAACCGCATGTCGGCATCTTGCTGATTGGCCCATTAGCTACCTATTCATGTATGATGCAGATCAACGATCGGCCAATGACTGCAAGTCGGCATCTTGCCGGTTGGACCATCATCTATCTACAGATCGGCCAATGAGCCCAGCTCGCCATCTTGCCGGTTGGACGATCAGCTAATAAGCCCATCTCGCCATCTTGCCGGTTGGACCATCAGCTATCCACCGATAGGCCAATGAGCCAACTCGCCAACTCGATCAGCTATCCACCGATAGGCCAATGAGCCAACTCGCCATCTTGCCGGTTGGACCATCAGCTATCCACAGATCGGCCAATGCCAACTCCCCATCTTGCCGGTTGGACGATCAGCTATCCACAGATAGGCCAATAAGCCCAGCTCGCCATCTTGCCGGTTGGACGATCAGCTAATAAGCCCATCTCGCTATCTTGCCGGTTGGACGATCAGCTATCCACAGATAGGCCAATAAGCCCAGCTCGCCATCTTGCCGGTTGGACGATCAGCTAATAAGCCCATCTCGCCATCTTGCCGGTTGGACGATCAGCTATCCACCGATAGGCCAATGAGCCAACTCGCCATCTTGCCGGTTGGACCATCAGCTATCCACAGATCGGCCAATGCCAACTCCCCATCTTGCCGGTTGGACGATCAGCTATCCACCGATAGGCCAATTATCCCAGCCCGCCATCTTGCCGGTTGGACCATCAGCTATCCACCGATAGGCCAATGAGCCAACTCGCCATCTCGATCAGCTTTCCACCGATAGGCCAATGAGCCAACTCGCCATCTCGATCAGCTTTCCACCGATAGGCCAATGAGCCAACTCGCCATCTTGCAGGTTGGACGATCAGCTATCCACAGATAGGCCAATTATCCTAACTCGCCATCTTTCCGGTTGGACCATCAGCTATCTCGTCTCATGGTCCACTGATCGGCCAATGTATATACCTTCTTCGGAAAGCGATAAAGGAGGGAGCTAATATGATGTAAAAGTGTAAAAGACAGGTAGTCTACTTTGAACTCGGCGAAAAGTCAGCGGTAGAATGTTCCTCATCATGGCTCGTCGGCATCTTCGGGCATCCATCTGAGTCACGCCATATCCTCGGCCTCGCTCACCCTTCCCACCCTTCCCTGCCCGCCATCGCCCAACCTGCATCGCCTCGTCTTCACATCATCAATAACCCGTGGGTGAGGCGTGAGTGGGCGGAGAGCGCATGAGTCTTTGTCGACCGCCCTCCTGCTCCCTTATCCTCAGTATTTGCACAATGATGGCGAAGCAGTGGAACTTCAACGTTTCAACATTCATTTCACAACTTGTACCGGAATCCGCTCCGAATCCACCACTCCTCCGCTATTTCTCTTCAACTTAAACTTTGTTTCCAGCACAGCGAATGTCTATTAAGTACATGCCGTCCGTCCCCCCTTATGGCGAGACTTTCGTTGCATTCTTCGGTTAGGGCAACATCGAGTTCATAGCGGTTGACAGAACTTAAAGTGACAAATGTGGACACAATTGTACCACCACTTTTGCCAGAGCACAGCTCGGTGAACTCCACTCCACAACCAATCAACCGGCTATTCCACAACAAACTCGCATCCACACGCCAGTGAGTATGTTTTATTGTTCCAAATGCGTCCTAGTCACACGTAACTTATCCCTGCTCTATCAACCCCTTCATTCACCGCATCCTGTTTGTCCTCGCTGATTCCTGACATGAATCAAAAGAGTAAAAGGAAGAACCAATTCAAAAGGGTTCGATTCGCTATTCGCCGAAGCCCTGAAAAGAGATACAGGGATACCGATTACAATCCCGTCACTTCGGCGTCTTCTTCTGAGTCAGCTAACACTAGGACCATGAGCACAGGACTAGGTGAGTAATACTACAATGCGATGTCCGCCATTTATATGCTTACAACTTGGTAACGGAACGACAGCGAGGCATCGACGAAAACACAAAGAAAAAACAGACGGACAGCTGTTCATCCGAATTCCAGCTCTGTCTGTTCGAAAGTCGGACCCCTCCCTCAAGTACCGACGTCTCACGGACGAGCTTGGATCTGTGGAGAAGAGATTCAAAGAGGTACAAAATTGCATCGATGCTAACGAGGAAGAAATCCGCACACGAAGAGAGAAGCTCAACATACTTCTTATGGAGATCGAGATGCAGGATCTCGAGGAATGGAGGATGGAACAGCAGGCCCGGGTTCTAGAAAGGTGTTTTGGTCTAATGGTAGAACAACGGTCAGCTTCCATACAACGGCTCTTGTAAACTTGCATTGCGAGTTCTAGCACTCCCCACATACGTTTATCTAACTAATGTAACTAAGATCAGAGGTAAATTTGATACTCTAGTCTCTAAGTTCGCGCCGACGAGATTAGGTTGGATGAGCGGTATCATTCGAAACGCTACAGTCAACAATATCTGCGAAATAGGGAAGTATCTACAACATTTTCTACGCTCTCAGCAGGGATCTCTCTGCAACTTCTAACTGCTCTATGATATCCCAAAACATCAGCTTATCCCTCATTATCTCGGCGTATCTCTTGGTAAGACGCTTTTCCTTCTCCTTTAATGATTTCATACTTTCGGCGTCGTCAGGTTCCCTGTTACGCCACTGACCAATCGCCTCGTAGAGGCGAGATTCAAGTTGAAGATATTCTCGCTGTGAGAACTCTTCTCCAGTGGCGGAGCTCGGCCAGCTCAAGGAAGTATCTGTACCGAATACATTCAATAGTTCTAGAGTTACAACGGAACTAGCTTACCGTCATCCACAAGTTCATCCTCATCTGACTCAACGTCAACGGGGGATAGGGAACGCGATGGCGGGAGGTTTAAATCAGAATCCAAGAGCTGATCAAGAGTGTGATCTCGATCCGAGCACTGGAGTCCTGCATCCTCCGATGATGCCTGATCTTGCGAGCTTCTCGGTAATTTGTTTAGGTCTGAAAGGAGTAGGGTTTCTAGTCCCTCGTTTGATGAGGGAGAGCGGGGTGGCCAGTAGCGATGTTGAGCAGGTGGATCTACTTGAATATTCAAATCAGACAATAGAAGTCGGCCGAGCAAGGCCCCTGAAGATGGCGTTGGCGATAGCGATTTATGGGACGGTGTCATGTTGAAGGTTCACTGGATAAACTTGTTTGGAAGGGGGTTGATGGTTCGCCTCGAGGTTGAAAAGATCGCCGAGCGTGAACTACTCGTAGACATGTCATTTCTTGGTCAAATCAAAGCTTTGTGGTATTGTGGTATACGAATTGCAATCTCCGATTCAGTTATTGTTGTCCAATCGGGTTACATCACTTTTCGTTTGACAGAGCTTACTAATGCTGCTGCTTTCGCACAAATCCAGACAAGTGGACCGCCAGCTACGCTGTAACTTATACCGATGGAAGCTGCTCGAACAAGGAGTTTCGGTGACTTCAACTTAGCGGGTGAATCATCGGCGAATGATTTTTTTAAGTAGCTTCGCTGTTTCTGCTGCACTGCCTATCCGCAGCATATACGTAATCTAGTTGAATGGCAAGGAGCACGATTTTGATGTGTTTTGTATTCATTTTGACATCGTTGCTAATTTGTCTTTGATCTGTTCCATTTGTATTGTAAATGATGGCGGGCCCTCGCCGGCGAGAGGTGCAAACCGGAAACACTATCCATGTCACCTTGGCAGAAAAACGAACTCGGCGAGGAACGAAGACGGTATTCAAAGTTCAAAAAGAACGACCACCAAGGCAATCCTCTCGAAATTCGTTGATTCCACTTCAGCAGAGAGAAGATACCGGACAGGCTGCATGGGAAGATAGAGATGACATCCTCCCTCATGATAGCGGAGACATGGCGATAACTTCGCATGTTCAAAAAGATAAAAAAGTATGTATTTGAATAAGTTAAAGCCAGGGGTTGATTTTAATGCACGACAGGGACAAGCTGAATTTATGAGAGACTGGCTCCCTTTCGCCGACGAGTACCTCAACATATTGATTCAACATGAAGGTCATCCCGCAGATCGCCTATGTCACAAGGGCTGCGGTAGGGAGGGGAATTGGAGATGTCCGGATTGTTTCGGCAAACCTCTGTTCTGCACTGAATGTTGTCGCTTTGCCCATGCTCTGTGCCCTTTTCACAGGGTCGAGGTCTGGCGCGGCGAGTACTTTTCTGCCTCTTCGCTGTCTGCGGTAGGCGTCGTCCTACATCTGGGTCACGGAGGGCTTCCCTGTCCTAATGTCTTCGCTATCGCTGATGATGGTTGGGAAGATGTTGGCGATGATGAAGAGGATACGAATAATTCGGGCATTCCAGAGACTGAAGGACTTCAAATGTTCAACGACATACTTGCCTCCTTAGCACACGACAAAGGCTTCAATACGAAGAGGCGAGTGGATTCGGAAGGCAATGCTATCTTCACTATTCTCGATCGCACCGGTATTCACTCTCTAGCCATTCGGCCTTGTAATTGTCCGGGTCAAGATCCCATTCACAAACAGCTGTTGAGAACGGGCTTATATCCTGCCACACAGCGTTCGCCGAGGACTGCCTTTACTTTCGCTGTCCTTGAAGACCTCAGACTGATGAATCTTGAGTGCAAGATAACGGCCAATAGTTTTTTTAACTATCTTCGCCGTCTGACAGATCCAATATTTCCACATTCACAACCTGTAAGAGTATATTATATATCATCATTTTGACGACTTGCTTAAGACATTTCTGACTGACTAGGACCGCTATCGAGAGCTGATGAGAATATCACGGCAATGGAGATATCTCAGAAATATGATCAAGTTCGGTCTTGGTCATCCCCAGCCTAGGGCTGCAACATCAGGATCGCTAGCTCTTTTCTGCCCCGCGTGCCCCCAGCCAGGCATCAACCTTCCGGAAGACTGGGAGATGGACGCCGACCACTGGAAGTATCAGCGAGTATTCGTCATGGATGGCAACTTTGCCGCTGAAAATATGAAGAGTAGGGGCAACAATGAAGACGTCAATCTAACAGAGGATGCCGGGTACTTTACCGCTCTGGGTGAATATGGCGAACACCTGTCCACAGCTACAGATATCCAGCCGGTAAGTAGCTTTAACGGTGAATGTTATCCAACGTCATGATTGCTCTTTTGGTAGAAATCAACTTGTAACGAACATCACGCCGTTAAAGGCACTCACGGATCCCATCGCCACCTTGCATCTACTGGCATTGGTGCTATTGCATGTGCTAGACACGGCTGTTTCGTTCCAACCTCCATTGTAGATTTTCAGAAAGGAGAGCGGCAGATCAACATGGATTTTGCTCTTTGCAAAGCTCTGAATCGCTTGAATCGCATCCCAAAGGCCGTGGTACTCTACGACATAGCATGTCAGTATAGCGTCCACTTTTCTCGGCGTGTTTCCGAAAGTGCTTCCCTTACGATTCCACCAAATTTACAAATCACTTGGGGGATTGGATTGTTTCACATCCATGCCCATCAGGACTCTTGCACACCAAGATTTTCACCAAATTATATTCCTGGCGTGGGTCAGGTGGACGGCGAAATTCTCGAAACACTCTGGTCATCTTTAAACGAGATTAGCGGTAGCACGAGGTCGATGACAGCGGCTCATCGGCGTGAGGTTTTAGACGACCACATGTTGGATAACAACTGGAAGAAGATGTTGCGAATCGGTAAGTGTTTTTTTTTCACCTGAAGCTGTCGAAGCTAATGGGACAACAGTCTCATCATTATGTAGAAAGTACAAAAAAGCTCTCAAGGGACTTACCGAAACAAGACACGCATATGACTCCCTTGCCGCCACTGCCGACGAGGAAATACTACAAAGATGGAGGGAAGTTGAGGAGAATGCACAATACCAACGTGCTGCAGACATCAAGTCTATGGATATTTTCGATGTACATTTCAAACAAGGTATTCCTGATTGCTTTTTTGTCGTCTATAATACTAATATCCCACAGGTCCAACCAAAGCAGAAATGCAATTACGCCTTACACAGGAGTCCCATGACTCACACGGCGAAAAAGGTGCAGCGGCATGGCTCAGTCTTGGATTGAAGTTGGAGGAGATGCAGTGAGCCCACCGGAAATGTCTGTGTATTATCAATTGATTCAAGTGGTTGTGCAAACAGGTTGAAAGTACAGGCATTTGCAGAAAAAATGTCGAACCCACCTACTGTTCAAGATCAACTGGAACTAGCTAACCGGCGAAATCGCCTGGATCTTCAACTACAGAAATTCGAAGAGGACGCCGCCATGTTTATCGGCGAGTCTAACGATATCGACAGTTGGATGGATGAAGTAGGTTCTGAACATCGGAGGTTAGCGCTGCCCTCTTTGTATGGGCGGCGAAAATGCCAAGAGCTTGGTATTGAAGACTTGGCTGAAAAAGAACTCGTTCTACGGCAAGGGCAAGCTAACGACGCACTTCACCAACTACGAATCGATCTCGGTCACCGCTCCTACCTCTATCGCACTCAAGTCAGACATGCCGACCATAGTCAACAGCGGAAAACCAGAGCCTGGGGCAATGTGCATTCGGTAGACGATGCGGTCAAGCTACATGCCGTTATCTACAGGAAATGCAGAACGGGAATGGTTGCTCTTGAAGCTTCACCGGAGCTTCTGGACACCTATCAAGAATTAGCAAGAGAACATTTAACTTCCCAAACCACATTGATCGATCCTTCTCTTCCAGGACAGCGTAATAAAAGTCTCCCCTGGTTTTGGACCATCGACATTCCTGCAGACGCCGAAGAAGACGACTGGATGTCTGAGTGTTAAGTCATCCCACAAAATTGTCATTGTTCTGGCATTCTGACATCACTCGCAGTTTTCCGAGTACAATGGTTACGTGCTAAAGCGGCAAAAGATCGATTTCAGGAGGAAGTTACACTTGTGGAGGCCGAGATGGGGTGGACAATCAACTATTTCCACCGTCAAAGCTTGAATTGGAAATTGTTGCACAATGCGGCGAAGGACAAAGACACCGGCAGAGCCTGCCTCGCTGCAAGGGAGTGTGCGATGTGGGAAATGATGAAGGAAGATGCCGAGCGACTTACACAGAGATTTAAGATTGCTCGTGTAACCACAAATACTTAGTTGCTTTCCTCCCTACCACTTCTTTCCTACACACATCATGGAAAATCTTGTCGTTTCCGGCCCCACTAACGCCGCTAACGATTTTGTTTGGAGTACCTTTATGGTGGATATACAACTCCTCACCATTGCATACGAGGTAGTGGAAATATTCGAGAATTTCCCCGAGCCTGACTCGCCGCTTTGGGAAATCTTCTGGAATAGGGTTGAGGAAATGATGGTAAGTACTATGATGTACTATATTCTGTTCATTCGATTCAGGCAATCAACAGAAAGCGGCTACAATGCTTGTCGGTGCAGCTACGTTGCAGGGGATGCATTTGACCATCCCAGAAACCCTGGTCTTCCTCTCTTCACAAGGTTCCGAAATCCGGCGAGAGAAGCAACACCCACAGATACCGCTTACACCACTCGCCGATGAACTTGCCGAAGAATTAGGAACTCCAGAAATGGATCGTTGGTGGTTAGATTCAGAAGGGCTCAGCAAGCCAGACGCCGCTACTTGGACATACTGCGGGTCTGACAAGGCCGTCACAACTCTGGTACGTGAACGATCTTCCAATAGACCACATCTTTTGCGGGGACTAACTTATTTAGCTTTCACAACATATTCAGCGGGAGGTTTCTCCTCCGAATTCCACATCAGCATTGTCACCGGCAAGACAAGAAATTGAATCGGCACTGCATGCGGTGCGGCGGGCAAAGGGAATGGTCAAGAAATTGGCAGATCGCTATGACCACAACGCCGTGAAGGAAGAAGCCTTGGACATACATCGTGAACTGGTGGATAGGCATGCCGCATCTGAGGCCCCAATCAAGGAAGTCCGCACCCATGTCTGGTTAGCATCATCCAGATCAGCGTGGAACCAGTTCGCCGCGTTAGATCTTGCCGAACAAATGGAGTCGCAGGTAGATTAGCAAAATCAGTAGCGTACATTGTTGTCAGTTTCGCCGTTTGTCATGTGTTTCAATCAATTGTACGTTAGACTATATTGGTGCTGGTCACCCTTTCCTTGAGAAGTTCAGCTCCTGGTGCAATTGCGCCTGCTCGCATTCCTCCTCTTTCGCCATATCCGCTACCCGCTTACTTTGCTCCGCAACCATCCCCATTTGCCTCCGAAGTCCAGCAGAGCTATCAGAGACTTGCTTGTAGATATCGGCGACGTGTTCCAGTTTCTGTCCTGCGTCGCCGGGCAGAAGCGGACTTCGAGAGGCGAGTGTGTGAATCCCTCGAATTTTTTGCAGCTGTTTTCTGCAGGACTCATCCTGCTGCATTGAAACCAGCTCAGCTTGCAGTTTTGCAAGATCGTTAAAATCGTTTTGAGTTGGCTGCTGAATCGCAATTGTAACTGCAAAGACGCTAAGTTGCTATATGATACATGGATAGAGAACCATACCGTTTTCTTCTCCTGGTTGGCGAGGGTTGACTTTGATTGAACCAATTTTCAATGCCAGTGTTTGTGGATGGTACACTGATGTGCCTTGTTCGATTTGGGACGCGAGGACATTATCCTTTTGTTTCGGTTTCGGCATGACGAGAGGAATGATGGGTTCTTCGTCGCTATCATCCAATATAAACTCCACCGACTTCGGCTGAGCCTGAAGTTTTACAGCAAGATGCTCCCATGATCCATCGCTGTGCTCCAATTTATGTCCTCGCCAAATAGAAGACTTGTCCCGTAAGGCGTTGCATCGTCTTTTTTTCTGCCGACATTGTTTACAACCCGATATCAAACCTACTTTGTTGAAATTCACAAGACATTGGATCTTGCCGGTGTGACAAATGCGGCATCCCTTTACAAAAATTAGTTTTCGGCGAACGGACCTGACAATGAGCGTGTACCGGACGGAACTCCAAGTGGTCTTAGTATTGGTTGCCTCAATTGTCAGTTTCCAAGAAATGCTGTGATCCGCGACTGACCTGTTTCAACGTCGCAATTCTGGTTTGCTTCCGCTAGTTGATATTTTGTCCACCACGTGTCAGCCTCGTGACTGAGATCAATGTCGGGCATCACATCAGTGAGGTATGGCGCCCAATCACTGTGTGAAATTATGTTTGCACTTGTGCCATTTTCTCGGATGGTTGCGGCATCTTCATCAGACTGCAGGAGTTGGAGCACCCGAACTAAGACCGAGGGCATCTTGTAAGTTTCGCCGACAAGGGCTTTGCCGCCTTGAATGAGATGTAAGAGTGATACCTACAGAAATAGTTAGTGCCACGTATGAAAAGAAAGGAATTAGAATACGAATTCGCCATGCAAGTCCTTCTTCCAATCGGTGTAGTCAGCTGGGTGAAGAGGATGGACAAGAGCCGCTTTCACTCTGGCGGCATGTATGTAGATTCTTTGCTGAGTGTCTTTGATCGCCATCGCGTTAGATGTTACTCAAGACAGCAATAAGAGTGTCGATAAGGTCGGGGATTACTACGGTGTGGCAGGGTTTGTTGTTCGGCTCCAATTTGCTTATATTTAGAACAGCTTTAACACTAGAACTTCGACAGCAAATTTTACAATGTTTCCTTACAATGACGCTGCAAACCTGGGCCAAATAATTCATGTGTGATTTAGACCAGGGTGCGCGCTATGGATATCGAGTTATCATGATGCGTACATGGGGCAATGACAATGTATTGGGTACTGGCATATACTATAGACAATAGCGGCGTTGCGCCCTGGTCACGTCTTGTCGTCACTGCTTGTCTCGACCTCGTGTCTCTGCCATGATGTCCCTTCGCGCTGTCAGTCGGCGTCGCTCCCCGACTATGAATTCCGTTGCAGGTACCTGCACCCCGAGCTTAGAGCCCTTTTTGCCTGGGTTAGAAACCGACAGCTCGAAGAGCGTCTTAATGGCCAGCCGGCGAGTCTCAAAATTTCTCCTGTCAGTTTCGCCACTGCAATGAAAATGAGATTCACGTAAATGTAACCGTCAAAAAGCTACCATGTCTGATGACGACAGCGGCGTTGCGCTCTCGTCACATCGTCGTCGCTCCTGGTCTCGCCCTCGTCTCTGCCATGGTGACCCCTCGCGCTGTCAGTCGGCGTCGCTCCCTTGTCATTATGTTGTCGTGGTCACCGTCCATCTCCCATGTCCTTCTTCATCATGTCGCCGCCATCATTGTCGCGGTTCGCTGTCTGGGCGTGTTAAGGGGATTCGTGGGAGGTGTGGGAGGTATGAACGGGCAGGGGGTGGGTATCGATAAGTCCTTCAATACATGGTGAGCGACTTGAGATAAGGGCGAGTATACAATAAACGTCGTCTACTTATCTTTCTTTTTGAATGAACGAGTTGAATGGCCTCACAGTACTTTCACGAAACCTGGCGACGACGATGCCGAGATATCTTTGCTGTAAGATCCTTGAAACCAGGAGGGATGGGAGAGATGCCGACGAGGGTGAGTACGGTATCTGGGTGTAGATAAGTCCTTCAATATATAGCGAGCGACTGAAGACAAGGGCGAGCATCCAATATGTCAGTGCTTTTGCGAAACCTGGCGACGAGGATGCCGAGATATCTTTGCTGTAAGATCCTTGAAACCAGGAGGGATGGGAGAAATGCCGACGACGGTATCTGGGTATAGACAAGTCCTTCAATATATGGTGAGCGACTTGAGATAGGGCGAGCATCCAATAAACTCACAGTGCTTTTGCGAAACCTGGCGACGACGATGCAGAGAGATCTTTGCTGTAAGATCCTTGAAACCACGAGTGATGGGAGAGATGCCGACGAGGGTGAGTACGGTATGGTATCCCAAGAAGTTACGCGTCTTCCTAGAGTACGGTATCTGGGTATAGATACGTCCTTCGATATATGGTGAGCGACTTGAGATAAGGGCGAGCCTGTGATAAACTCGCAGTGCTTTTGCAAAACCTGGCGACGAGGATGCCGAGAGCTCTTTGCTGTAAAATCCTTGAAACCAGAAGGGGGTGGGATAGAGGCCGACGAGACTGGAGATGACGAGGTTGAGTACGGTATCGTATCTTAAGAAGTCTATGAGGTAGTCTCAAAGGCATGGGGATCGGCAAATTTATTGACATAGAAGAGACGGTGAGCCACAAGCGAGGGCGAGCAGGTGGGAATAGACAGAGTGAAATGTAAAGAGATAGCGAGGAGTCGCCGAGGACTGGACTTGGTAATTTTGAGACACTGTTGGCCAAGTATCACATGATCACGTGCCACGTCCGACTTCCTCATCCAGCTAGCGACTGTCGAAATCTCGCAATACCGAGACGAATTGAGCAGAGCCGGGCTTGCAAGATAGAGTCATGGGGATACATGTTGATGCCGAACATGTCAACGACCAAGGTACATTCAATACCGCCCACTTCAAAATATACTGTAACTACTTCGGCGTCGCAGCCCTGGCTACTTGAACATTCAAGGCACTAATACTCTATCATATTTTACCCATTTGGTCGGCGAGACTGAGTAAAACTTGTGCATGCTCTCTCGCATGTAGTAGACATAACATATTCGCCTCCCATCTGTAGCGCTAACGCCATGCCGAACTAGCTTGCCGCTAAGGAAACATACTGAGCCGGAATTGTAAAGGAGCCGTATTCCAAAAGTACTCAGTTCCAGAATGGCCTCTTCGTAATCGCCTACGGATAGCATAAGATCATACCAGCTGATGTTGGTTTTAGGATCCCGGTGTAGTGGCGATTCTCTATTCGTGATCAATGTCATAGCCGTGAAGACAGAGGACCAACGGTCTAAGTCTTCATGTAAATCCACTAGTTCGTTGTCTGCTCTCAACGTTTTCATCACGTATTTGCCGGCGGAATAAAGTTCTGGATGAACGATGGCGAGCAAGCAATTCAGCAGCTTGCAGGTCTGCCGATTGGCCTTCATCCATTCTCTTGTCCCAACACATTTTGAGTTTTTGAAAAGTGGAGATGAGCAAGGTAAGTCATCTATTGTCTTGTACATTCTTTAGCAATACGATGAGGATTCGCTGAAAACTTACTTCATGTCCCTGAGGATGCCACGCCGCCGAAATATTCAACCATCCGGAAAGGTCCTTGAAATATTCCGGATCAGATCTCCATCGTCGACTCCCAATCTTGCCAGCCTTTTTCGGTAAATTCAACAATTTTTCTGCGAACTTCGTGCATTGAATGATTTCCTCCTACAGGAATTTGAATGCTGTAGTGCAACCAAATAGACAAGCTTACCGTCCTTTTCTGTGTTAAGATTCCAGGCAAATACCAACAGAGGATTCGATCATGGCGGTCAACTACTACTGCAGGACTTGTAAGGATGGACGGTTCTTCTTTGCCGGTATATTGGCGTAAGTTTATTGGTGGGAATGTTGCCGCCAACTCGTCTTCAGCCGCCAAATGTTGCCCATCAGCTCGATTGCCTATGGCTTCGCCGTATACTTCGGCGTCCCAGAGAACACTGACTGATAACTAAGTGCGCAGAATGTGTGAAATAGTTCATAACTCACCTTTATTCCCAAAGGCGATTTCCAACACTCCCGCCATATGAAAAAGTTCTTCTTCCAATGAAACGTCGACAATGAGTCCCTCCACCTTGCAATGATTTCTAAGTGTTTGAATGAACATGATGTGAAATTCAACGAGTTTTGTTGAACACGCCACCACCGAAATTACAGATACAGAATTTAGGTAACTAATCGTGCGATGTTACAAATTATACCGTCAATTGAAATTATACCGCTATGCCCTAACACCTTCCAGAAGCGACGCAATCCTTCCCTCCAAAGGCCCAGGTGTCTTGGAAATCTCGTCAAGTTGTTTGCACAATGCGTCGTTGACCTTGATGTCCTTCAGAAGGGATGACTGAAGCTGATCAATATGCGAGCGTAACGATGGAGATCGTTGGCGAGCGAGCAATTCGCTGCACAAATCGAAGCGCCGATCGAGCGACGCGGAGGCGGCGGCTTGCTGCTTGAGTACCAATTCTGCCTCACGAGTCCGCGCAGAAAGGTCTGAGATGGCGGCCTCCAACTTGAGAATATTCGGGTCGGCGTCGTTGCTGCTTGGAGTGGCGTCCTGTTTGCCATCGGTATCGCTATCTTTGTCGAGCTCGTCGACCTCCATGGAGTCGGAATATTCCGCCTTGCCGAAGCAAATTTATCCACGGTTCGGCGCACTATTAATGGAATTACTGCTTACCTGTTCCACTTCAACTTCGGTTACCCATCCACCACCCTCGTCGTCGGTGACGGGATCCTGTTCTCTCTCTTTTCCCTTGCCTTTCCTGGAAGATTTTGACGATTCCGGAACCTTGGAGGTTGAAGGCACTGCGGTGGTAGCATCGCCGTCAGATTTTGCCTTGATCCTGGAGGCGAGATGCCCCCAGGATTTGGCTGGATGGACAATGTGTCCATCGCGGTCCACGATCTCTGGGAGATCCTGTAGGACTCCGCACTTGCTCTTGCGGGAGGCACAGGGACCACACGGCTTAAATTTGCCGGAGTCGGTGGTGTTTGCCGTGCAGGTGAGTTCTTTCACCGTGCACCAAGAACATTTCTGTTGTGTTTTCAGAAGATATAGAAAGAAAGCGAAACACAACACTCACCGGGTTGAAGAACATTGTCTTCTGGGATGTCTCCTTAGCCTTTTCCTTCCGAGCGGGCATCTCCTTCGCCGATGCCTTCTGCGAAGATGTCTCAGGCGTTGTTTCGCCTGAAACCTTCCGCCGCTTCCTTCTCTCCTGTCCTCCTGCGGGCTTTTCTGAATTGGAGCCAGTGTCTCCACTCTCGCCATCCCTGCTCTCCTCGGCATCTGTCTGTGATGCTCTCTTGTTTCCACCGGGCCTCTTAGAACTAGAGCCAGCGTCTCCATTCTCGCCATCCCTGCTCTCCTCGCCATCTGTCTGCGATGCTCTCTTGATGCCACCGGGCCTCTTAGAACCACTTTTATGTGGTCCTACGACTTGAGGAGATTTTGCAGCGGGGGTAGCGGCTTGAAATCGCGTCCACCACTGTGTGGAGATGTCGCCTAGGTCGGCGTCGGAGGGAATCGAGGAATCTTGCACCATGTGCGACTTCCAACGCGACCGAGCAATGAAATCGTCGACTAGCGAATTCTTCTTCAAGACTTCGTCCAATGAGATCTGCGCCGGCGGCTTGATCTGGAGCTTGACCGCGAGCTCCATGACGATATATGGGATCCGAATGTCCTGGACAAACTGCTTCTGGAAGCAATCTCTGGCACATTTCTGATTCGGATGTCAGCGTTTTACACTGGGGGATAGATCACTTTGCACTCACCACTTCTTCGGCAAGCAAATCCATCCACTCTTGTCGTTGAGCATCCCCAATTCGGGGAGCTTGGAGAGCCTGGAGAATTCTTGCCGAGTGAGAGTAAAGAGTGGCCTGAAGTTTCGCAGGGGAGATGGAGGAAGTCATGACAGTATGGGATCAGAATGTATCAGGCTTGGCTCGGTATACACACTTTGTGGAACTCGGCAGCGAGAACAATAACTATGAGTGTATACAACTGACATGTTATGCGCTTTGTCATGCTTTCCAAATTTAGAACTGTCGTGTTTCCACTGTCAAAGCGGAAATTTTTGGCGTTTAGCGACAGCAAGTGTGGTCCCGAAGTGTATACGGCATCCAGAAGACGACTGCTGGACAAATACCATGTGTAACATACTACGAGATAAGGGGGAGGATTATATGTACTTAATTACAGTCTACCGTTACGCTGTTTTTGCATTAGACAGAAACACTTTTCGAGCAGTTGGACCCGCTGTTGCATTCGCAACTCGTCAACTGCCTTCTCCTCCATGTCGACCACTAATTTGTTGAGATTCTCTTGCTTCTTTCTCAGATCCTCTTCGTTAGCATCGATGAGGTTCTGTAGTTGCTGCAGCCTTTCAGAGATAGCCTCCACCTGGCCGGTGAGATGCCGGAGAGTTGTGGATGCATCAGAGACTCTTGAATGTCGATGAATGAGAGACGGGATGCGTATATATATTGGCGTTTGTCGTCTTTCTTTCGGTTGTCGCAGACGATTTCCTGTAATTAAGCAGTGGCTTATAGACATGTAATTAGTAAATATTTGAACCCTTACCTCCTGCCATGGTCGCCCTTTGACGGCTTGAATTCTTAGAGAGACGGCTTGAACTCTTAGAGGGACGGCTTGCACTCTTATAGAGACGTATCCACCACTGATTAGAACCACAAGAGTAGCGACCGCGGCGAATGGTGTGTTCAGAAATGATGCGGTCTTGAAGATAGCTACGGTAAACGATGGGGTCGTCTTCTCGGATAAGATGAATATCCAGGTTTTTGAGCTGCCGATTCGTCTTGCCGTCGAGGCGGAGGTAAGCACTCGCTAGAGTTGGCGGAATTTTGATTTCAGGGTCGGTATTCGCTATCCTTATCGCCGACGACTGCAACCACTGAGCACGTGCTTGCCACAATAAAAAGGTTGAACACACCGCTTCCTTCAAGATTCCCTTCATCAACTTTTTTTCCTTCGACTTCCTGTACTTCAAGCTCGTCGCTGCGATGATTCTCCTCCAGTGGATGAATACCTGGTCTTGTGGCGTGATTGTTGTATTCTCGTCTGGGCGTCGCGCACTCCGCAGAGTGCGAATGGGTTCCATCTTTGCCTGTGTCGTTACAAGAGGATAGAGGGCACGAGGGGGGGTCGTTACAAGAGGATAGAGGGCACGAGGGGGGAAGTAAAATAAGCGTGATCAAAGTGGAGAATTATGCATGAAGTTCCAAAATGTAGATGTGGACCTTTCTCCGATCTCGTCACAGATACATAACTGATGTAATTATCGATACAAGCGAATACAATCAATCATATTCGCCGAACTTGGCGTGGAGACGCAAATTTACATAAACTACAAAAAATCCTCACACTTGTGACTCCACCGCACCAATTTAGTGGTGGACAATGTAGATTGGCATTGACACTCCCCCACGCTTACTTAACTTGGACTCCACCGCAGCAATCTGTTGTGGACAATGTGGATTGGCATTACACTGAGTCACATTGGACTGAGAGGTCCAACGCCATCAGTTGGCTCTGTGTGACAGTGACTTTCGAGCGACAAAAAACAATGATAAAATGCGGCGAAGAGGTTAAAGCTGTTACACAGGGGTAAGACAAATGGAAGACGTGAGTGGACAATGGGACCTTGATTCTATCCCAGGGGGACTTATATATGTATATGCACCAGGTGAATGACGTAAGGTGGTAACCATGTGAATGAATTTAGAGCCTAGCCGAGCAGGCAACTTCAATGATGATTCTTCAAGCGAATAAAGGAACTGTGTATACCGAGCGTAATACGGCAACGGTAAGACAAAAACCGGAATGGCGGTCAGATAGCCCCGCGAGGTCGTTCAACGTTGGTTGGCAAGGCCTCTAAGTATTCGCCGACAAAATGATTCGCCGAAAAAACTCCCTTCGACCTGAGATCCACATACCGGTAGAACGCTGAATGCCGATTATAACATCGGCGAATAAATAGCCTGCTCTGGGGTGAATATCCGAGACTTATGGTTGTAGTACCGAGCTTCGCCCAATGAAGCAGATCAGTTGTCGATCTTTACAACATGTTTCACAGGCCTCTATTCTCTGGACTACAAATACAGCTCCTCCGTTTGGTACCCCATCTCAATACCTCTACCCAACCTTTTCACTCTCTGCTGCACATCATCATGCCGGGCGTCGCTTTCACTGCAGCTCAAACTACGATCCTTAGCGACGCAATTCCAAATTATCAGCACATTACCGGCAAGGATCGTGTCGCCGAAAAGGAGAAGTTGATCGCCGATCTCGCGTTGCAAGTTAGTACTGCTGACGAGCACGAGGATGAGGAGGGAATGAGAAAGATTAGGGCCGTAAGTGCTCTTTGAATAAATTTGTAAATTGAGTTAATCCTGGAGTAGTCGGTCAAGAACTGGTTGTCCGCCAATGCTAGAGAGCCTCGGAACGAGGCCGAATTCTTCAAGAAGATTAGTTGGTACTCCGTTTTTGTGGATAAGATGGCGGAAGAGATTCGATCAGCAACTGCGGAACTTACCGACTCTCGACCTGGTTCAAAGGAATATATTGCCTACCACAGAAAAGCAGCGACGGAGTTGGCGAGGCAGTTAACCCAGGATGAGATGATAGAGTATGAACAGATTGCCGAGGATTGGAATGGTCAAGGTGCACCTTCTAAAGTTCAGCAGAAGCAAGTATTTCAATTTTCAATTCCGAATGATGCAAGAACTAATTTCACAATGTAGGGAACGGAGCCGGCATCTTAGCCAGTTCTTCAAGCAACTGAGTCTGACCCTTTGGAGGAGATTCGGCATCCGGATGTTGATGTTTTGGGGTTGCGAAGATGAAGATGGTAAGGTATACCAGTCTTTGTAAGTTTTATTGTCGTTGTGAAGAGTGGTTATCTCACAAAACAATCAGTGTAGACCACAATGAGAAGCATGGCGATGCAAATAAGTTCGCCGAACTGTCCCCGGGAGAGCTTAAGGGAATGAATGATGAATGGGGGAAGTATCTTGCACGGATATACAATAGTGAGAATTTATATTCATTCCTCTGCTGAATCTCATTCTTGTTGTTAGACGAAGGAGGAGTCGGTATGGAGAGACCTTCCGTACCATCCATCACGATAGGAGACAAGGGACAGCCTTTGCTTCCGGATGTCGATTTCGCCGCAATGAAACTCTCCGACATGAAAACATTACTGCGGGAATACTTGACGAAGTGTTTTCAACGAAGCACCGGCAACCGGAAAGCCAAGATTCCCTGGGGGAGGTTACAGCTCGAGCCAGACAACTTCATTGATTCTGCGGCAGAGTATCTTCCGCCTGGGATCACTCTTGTCGATCCTTCACACCTGAGGCAGATACCATTGACTCAGATACTAGAGCACCTGAAGGATCGGCAGGACGACGATAGCGTTGATGTCGTTTTCGAATTTATGGCGGGATGTAGCAGCGTTGAGGACCGACCATTGCCGCCGGCGAGAAGGAATAGATCACTCTCAGATTCGCCAATTTTACACTCGCCAAATGGACATCGGGGTGTTACGCAATCACCAACGGCATCATCCTCGCCGGCTGATGACGAACTGCCTTGTAAAGCGCCATCGCGATCAAGATCAAGAGTTCTGTCGAGCTCAACGCCATCACGCTCTGAATCATCTCCCCAGGACGGCTTGCCTAACGAAGAACTGCCCCGTAGGGCACCATCGCGATCACGATCAAAATTTCCGTCGAGCTCAACGCCATCACGCTCTGAATCATCTCCCCAGGAAGGCTTGCCTGACGACGAACTGCCCCGTAGGGCACCATCGCGATCAAGAGTAAGATTTTTGTCGCCGACCTCACCCCAGGACAGCTCGCCTGTGCCTCAGGAGCAATTCCTAGACAGACAGACAACGGCATCATCCAAAGGTAAGACCTGCATTCTGCAAGTCTTTGCTATGAGCTGACTTGTCTTGATCAGTTGGGCCGCCAAGAGGGGCAAAGAAGTTGAAGAATGCAGCTTCACATCAGTCGTCGGAGTCCTCTCCTATTTGCGATGAACTTCCGCGTAGGACACCGTCACCGTCAAGATCACGATTTTCGCCGACCAAGAGAGCGACAAATCCAACGACTGAAGTAGCTCCCCAGGACAGCTTAACTATGCCTCGCCATCCATCACCTCAAATAAACACCCTCGCAAAGACATACAAAAGTAAGACAGGCCTAACTGGAAAAAAATCGCTATCAATTGACTTGTCATAATCAGTTGGACCACCAAGGGGGGCAAAGAAATTGAAGCCTGCGGCTTCTTCGGCGACGGCTCCACACCGGCAAGACCTATCATTTACATTCCAGGATTCAAGCCGCAGACGGGAGTTTCGGCGAGGATCGGCTGGTAGTCCCTCTTATTCGAATGTTGACATTGACTCCCAAATGGCGTTTCTTGCCACCCTCAGTGAGTTGGATGAATACCGAAGATTGGTTGCTGCACTGCGCTTAGTTCCGGTGAGGTTCTGTGTTCTCATTGGATTATAGTTTCTAATGGCCATCAGATTAGGAACGAGGATACCGACGATGTGCTATGTATTCCAGGGGAAATTACCTGGGAGTACGACTTCTACTCGTTACCAGCAGGGAGCCACACATGGTCAGAGAAACACGAGTACCTCTTTTCTACCGACATCTTCGGCATTCAGGGTGATCGCCGTGGTCGCGACCAGCTGACTCAAGTAACTCTTTTTACCGGCTTGCTTCTTCGAGATAAAGACCTCGTCAGCGGCAAAAGATCCACCATGTCGGTATATCCAACAGTGTCTGAAGAACTTCGGAACACGGTGATCGGCGAGGATTACATCCAAGATTCCATTATTCCATGGTGCCTGCGGATCGAGCAGCAAATTAGAGACGCGAATGTGAAGAATATCAACCAGAGACCCTCCCGAGCGCCGATACATTGCCATACATTCGATGATACTCTCGACTTCTTGTCGTCGCTAAGTCGAGAAGGGAGGTATAGGCAATTGGTTCTGAGTTTGGAGAACTTGAAGGTGAAATTTCGAATATCTTGACCGACATTTTGACTAATACAATGGAATAGGGTGGATCGAACACGGTTGACGGTTCATTGCCCTCGTATTTCTCGGCGAAATATGCTCTGCATCACGTGGGAAGCGATGCACACCTGCAATGGAAGAAATGGGGATCTAAGGCGCAGGTCAGACTTGATGTGAAGGGACGCCGCCATAGCCTTGGTTACATGGTGGTCCATGTCATGTTTTTCGGCATGATAATGCGCGACCTGGAGATAAGGAACTCCGGCAAGGTAACATGTGCATATCCTCATATTCCAAGCTACTTGGCGGAGTCGCAAGTGACTCCCAAGGACATCGAGTCCATTTTGAGCTGGTGTTCCAATATGGCGAAAGCTATTGGCAACCAAGACGGGGATGCCGGACCGGTGAAGGCCGCTAAACGTTCCATGGCGTGCGCAGATGACGTTCCAGCTGCTAAACGTTCCAGGGTTGACATGGACGAAGTTGTGAAGGAAAGACCACCGCCGAGGATCAATAGGGCGGTGGTTGAGATCACGGCGAAAAAGAGCATGAGAAAACGATAGAATTGTCATGTACAACTTCGATTCGCCGTGCTACTACTCTCTCCCAGCGGCAGCCAGTCGGCGGGCATGGGTAAAATATGAGACTGTACATTATTGTTACCCAATAGGTCTCCAAGCTTGTTATTCAGCAGCGTTAATTGGTTTTCCCCGCGTAACGCAGTTTCCTTGATGAGGGTAACATCTCGAACAAGGTCTTCGTGAAGAGTAGTATCTTGCTGAATCGCCGACTGCAGCATATCAACCATTTTGCGCCAATCTTGTTCCTGCTTTTCTGGGGTTGAAATGGTGCCCTGCAGTCTGTTGCTCAAGGCCGCAATGTCCGACACTTGCTGATCGAGCTCGACTTGCATGCGATCCGTCTCAAGGTTAAACTGACTGATGGACAATTCGAGTCCTCGGAGTTGCCGGTCAAACTCGCTAGCCTTGCTAATTTCGGCGTCACCTGCTGAAGGCAGAGCCTAAAAATCGATTAACATGTTTCACAAACTCATGCGATGTCATACCTTTCCCGGCTCTTTCTGTTGTTTGCTGGGATCAGACGCCGTAGGCTCCACATCCACATCCATTGGCTCGAAATTCTACGACTTTGCCATCAACATTCTGTTCGTTAATGTGACCACAGTGCTTACTATATTTAGCGATTGCTTACTTCCGCCCGGTTGAGATGGACCTGGATTAGCTGTCTGGAAATGATTAATATTACACACTACGGAATGTGACTTAATGTTGCTTACCGGTCGCCGAACCTGGTCATGCTCGGGGGGCGAGTCCTTGGCTTTCCCTTTGCCCTTTGATGGTTTGACTTGACCGTCCGATTTGACCTTCTCCGGCAAGTCGTCCCTACCTTTACCGCGGGAAACCAAGTGTCCCCAGCTTTTTGCCGCATGGACAACGTCACCATCGGCATCTACTATTTCGAGGAGATCTTCTGTAGCGCTGCACTTTGATTTCCGATCGACACAGGCTCTGCAGGGTTTGATCTTCTTCGCTTTGGTAAATACAACTATACACGGCTGATCCTTGCCTCTGCAGTGATTACATTCCTGTTTTCGGTCAGCACGCTGTGTACGTCACAATGAACTCGTTGCCTTACCGGTTTAAATTTCATCACTTCACGATCCATGACCTTTCGCCGTTTTGGCTCCTTGAGCTGAGGACTCGCCGGCCTATTGTTGCTTGATTCGTACGCCATGTTGCCTTCTTCCTCGGAGCACTCCAGGTAGTCAGCAGGGGGAGGACGCTTTACGCCGCTCACTTGTCTCATATGCCGGTGTGATCCAGTGACATCCCGAGCCAGGGTGGCCTCGGTGACTTTTTCTCGCCGTAAATGTGATGGGAGGACAGCGACAGGGTCAAATGCCGTCCACCAATGGGTTGAGACGTCGAGTAAGTCAGTGTTACTCGGTATAGCTGTGTTTTCGACGATGGATTCCCGCCAAACACATTTCTGAATAAATGTGTTGACGACTGGGTTGTCAGCCAGAAGTTCTTCGAGGGAGATCTCCGCCTCAGACTTCAGCTTGAACTTTGCGGCAAGCTTCATGACTACGTGAGGAATGTTGACATCCTGGACGCTTCCTTTCGAGAAACAATTCCGGGCTTTCTCCTAGTTCCAATTCAGCTGTTGCACTTTTTATGCAGTCTGTCCACGTACTACTTCGGTGGATATGAGCAGAATCCATTTCCTCTCTTCTGATTTAGCAACCCTAGGCATCTTCATCGCTGTAAGGATGCGAGCTGCACAGGTGTACAGCGTTGTTTGCCGCACATCAGAAGGCGACATAGCGAATTTGGGAATTCGGCGATGGACGAAGTGGTCGGCGGTGAATTTGAATGACTCTAAATACTTCGCTGGATTTCATCGCCGCTTTAAATAGCCCGCAATTCTTTGTGGCGGAAGTGACACTTCGGCGAAAAAAGTCTCAATCAGCATATCAAAATTAGGAAATTACGTGTTTGTCCATACGGTAACCAAAATCCTAGCCTGCCTATAAGTGAGCGCCCACCACATTACTCAGAGAGTCGATCGAGAACGCCCCGGCAGCGGATCCTGGGTAGTCAAAGCATTGGGTCGTCTTGAACAATTGTGTGCAGTGGTGAAGGTGTTGTAAATTTGTTCGCCGATCTTGTAAACGACTTTGAACTGCCTCCAACTCCTTGCTAAATTGGGTAGTATTCTGCGCCAACAGATCCAATAACTTGGTGAATATTTGAAGTGACTTGTACGTTTGCTCCAACTCCTCGCCGTCCTTCTTCGCCTTGGTATTATGCTGGTCGACCACGGCAAACAGCATGTCATAAGCTTCCGAGATGCGGCGACCTAGCTCAACTCTTCTTTCTTTCGCTTCCGACAATTGCCGTCTAAGTCGCTGTATTTGCCTAAAGACTTTCAACACCGCCTATGACCGAATCAGACGTACATAACAACTTACTGAGGCGGTGAAGGCATGGCGACAATGAATTTTCTAACTCAGGTTGTTGTTTATGTATCAAAAGCGGATAACATAATATTATGTAAACATGCTCCGCTTCGGTAGCATTTGGAACAATAAACTATTATACAGATTACTGTGCAAATGTGGACGTTTGATCAGCGAGAGAGTGGAATCGAGTACAACCTTTCTATTTCACCATTGACATGGCTGCTTCGAATCCCAACCTCGCCGATCTTTTGGGCTCTGAGCTGAATCAAGTTCCAGCTACTGAGGAGGTCGACTTGGCTGCTCTTTTGCAGTCAAACTTGAACATGACCCCATCCCATCCTTTGCCGTCCCCGCCATCGTCCTCAGAGAACGTGCTAGTTTCTCTTCTCACATCCGACCTCAACAATTCCGAAGTTCCACCGACATCCCACGATGAGATGCTTCAAGGTCTCCTGACGTCAGAGCTCAACTCTGACTCTCCGCCATTCTCCGCCATCTCAAGGAAGCGGACCCTAGATCAACTCCTGGAGTCTGATCTAAATCTATCGCCATCGCGTTCGCCGTCCCCAGCTCTAGAACATGTCGCCAACCGTCCCAGGACGCTTACCCCTCTATTGGAGTCTCCGGAAATCTTATCGCCAGTACAAGCGACATTGGATGTTCTCCTCGACTCCGATCTGAATGGAGATCCCCGGCAAGGCGAAGATCCGATGGATGGAGTTGAGGGGGAGGAGAAGGAAGGGAATATGGGACAGAATCGTAAGTGGAATTTCGTGATGTTATACCGCTATCTAAGGTCTGCCGAGCAGATATGCCCTCTTGGCGAAACATTCTCGACATGGAATCCCGTGTCCTCAAGGTACTCGGCGAGTTCAATCGCGAAGCGCGACCGCACTTGGAGAAACACCCCAGCGTCGGAACCCTTTTGGAAAGGAAAGGACATGCCACTCAGAGATATGCCGAATTGCTGAGGGACAAGATGACGCTGTGGGAAGTCAGAGAGCAGTTGGAGATTTCGGAGAAGAGTTTGATGAGGATATTACGGGAGAGGTGAAGGCGTCCCAGTTTTTTTTGTATTCGAAGCGTCTTGGTAAAATCCAAAAAAGTGTGATGATGGTCTGCAATACCAACCGCCTCCTTCCGGCATTGATTATTACACTACCATAAGCTTCATCATTTCCAAATATCGTTCTACATCAGATGCCCCTTTCTCCATACATGCTCCCATGTCTCTCAGTCATAGGGAGCTGTTCGGAGATAAATCCACTCCTTCCTTGATGAGGTGACAAGGAGGCGAAGGAAGGCGTGCGGATTATGTCAATGCCACATTCAATACGTATGTACGCCGTTTATCCGGTAAAAGGAAGGGGATTATGTCACTGCCACATGCAATACGTATTTACGCCGTTTATCCGGTAAACGAAGTCAAGTAATTATGTAATGCTGACATTGGCCAGCTACACATGTCTCAACAAGGACAACACCAAAAGTACTTACATTGTCGAAAACTACTTAGATGTATTTGTTCAACCCATTTGAGTGTCCGAGAAACATCCGGTAAGACGGTAAGACATAGGAATCATTCGCGGTGAAGGTAGTTGAACTTCGGGTGAGTCACTGAGTCGGTTATAAAAGTTCGGAATATTTGGGATAACACACGCCAAGATCCTGACTGCACAAAGTAAGTAGTCTGGTGACCAGCCCGTCCAAAAGAGGAAATGCCCCCCCGCTCACCCGAAACCCAAAGTTCGCGGTGGTATCCAGGGAGCGTCTCGTCGTCGCCACGTCCCGCCTGCTGGCGGTCCTTACCACCCCCGCTATGCCGTCGGTCATGCCAAGCACAAGACTGTGAAGCAACAACCCTCCCAGAATAGCGTCGAGCCTCCCCGCTCGTCCCCGGAAACCGACGCCTCTACCATTACCATGTCCACCGTGACCGTCTCCCTGCCGAGATATTTGTGCCGTCCTTACTTCTGCCAGGTTGCAAAGGACACCATCGTGTCATATCCGCGAAGCCCTACTGTCTTTCAGTCCTCGCTAAGTACAACCGACTCGCAGGGTGATCTACTCGTTCACCCACCTCCAGTATTCTTCAGGTCCTCGCTGGCGTGAAAGCCGAGTTTACGTCGAACGTCCTTCCAAAGGAAATTCCTGTCGGTGGTCGTTAACGAGCTCTCCTCCGACATGGCTATACACATGCTTGGCGCTTATGCCCGCGACCTCCCTGCGTCCACCAGACGCCGCGTGACCATTCCCCATCCATAACATCATTATAGCCACCCACTGCGCCAATCTGCCCATCCTCCCACCTTCCGACATCGCTCGTCCGGACACGCCCTCCGGGACCCACCATATCGATTCCTGTAGTTCCGCTGTGCATCCCAGCACCGGACGTCTTCCCACAGCTCTCCGCATTCCTCTACACGAAACGGATCGACCACCTCCTGGCTTCCCTCCTCCCTTGTCCGGTCCCTCACCAGCTCTATCTCAGCGATCCGACGACCGAGAGCTCCGTCGTGCTTCTTCACCAGTTTGCCCGCATACTCGCGAAGGGCCACAATGCGCAGGCGCTGCTCATGCACGCGCTATCGGTCAATGGGATGTGGCGCAACGCATTACCCTCGGCATCGACGACGCCAAACTCTAGTGCGCGCTCGACGTCGCGTGGGAACTCCTCAGCGCGCTCACCATCTCGACCGGCAAGCAACTCTGAAGGGACTGTGGTGCTGTAATTACATGTCATTAGCATTTTTCGGCATCTTAATCAGACTTTTGAGTCTTCAGCATATTGTTCTCTTCTTAATCCACAACAGTCCAACGAAAAGAAAGTGTATGAATCATTGAGTCTAGCATCTTCCCTTTGCTTCTTTATCATTTATCTCTTCGTCTTCATTACATTCATTGCAGCCTTGTTCCATCCACATTGTCTTGTACTTATCGATCAAATATGGACAATAATATGTCGGCATCGATGACGCCAAACTCTAGTGCGCGCTCGACATTGCGTGGGAACTCCTCAGTGCGCTCGCCATCTCGACCGGCAAGCAACTCTGAAGGGACTGCGGTGCTGTAATTACATGTCATTAGCATTTTTCGGCATCTTAATCAGACTTTTGAGTCTTCAGCATATTGTTCTCTTCTTAATCCACAACAGTCCAACGAAAAGAAAGTGTATGAATGAGTCTAGCATCTTCCCTTTGCTTCGTTATCATTTATCACTTCGTCTTCATTACATTCATCGCAGCCTTGTTCCATCCGCATTGTCTTGTACTTATCGATAAAATATGGACAATAATATGTCGGCATCGATGACGCCAAACTCTAGTGCGCTCGCCATCTCGACCGGCAAGCAACTCTGAAGGGACTGTGGTGCTGTGATCACATGGCATTAGCATTTTTCGGCATCTTAATCAGACTTTTGAGTCTTCAGCATATTGTTCTATTCTTAATCCACAACAGTCTAACGAAAAGAAAGTGTATGAATGAGTCTAGCATCTTCCCTTTGCTTCTTTATCATTTATCTCTTCGTCTTCATTACATTCATCGCAGCCTTGTTCCATCCACATTGTCTTGTAATTATCGATAAAATATGGACAATAATATGCATACATTATCCTCTTACGTTTTCTTGATCGGCGAAAAAAGAACGTGTCGTGGAGGTGAGATAGTCCGGATGCGTATGAATGACTGTAATTACCGGCAAGTAAGAAATAGCTGATAAAACCCATGGCCCAGACATGGACAAGCATTCCATGGCCGGCTACATCCAACCTGAGTGAATGCTAGCAAATGTTCAAGGGAGGTCTCACTCTTTTTGAAGATCTCTGGTGCCAATGGGGCCACCATATATTTAAGGACTTATCTGTACCCACCCCTTGCCTGTTCCTTGGGGGTGGGTGGGATGAAGTTCTGCAGAGGCTCAGATCGGCCTAGTTGATTTAGATTGGTCAAGAGAATTGGGACGGCTGAACATAGGATTTAGGTAACTCCAAGCATCGAAAAGCTACCACGTACCTCATGAAGATAGACTGGTCTTGGGCAATGTGGCGCATGTGGTAATAAGGATTATTGTCAAGTTAAAAGATGTGAGGGGGGAGGTTTTCTGAGATGAGTCCAGGTATTTCGCGGCGTATTCTTGGCGAACAGAGTCGGCGTTAGAAGGACGTACTTAGAGTAGAGCCTGCAGAGGATCCGATCTTGGTGTAGACGGTGTCCGCCGTGAAGCGCTCACGGAGACAACTGACGGTGACATCGTCAGAGATGGTGGGTGGGTGCTGGGGAGTCGCGATTGACGTCGTGGGGGGCGGCGAGGGATGGACTGTCCCTTGTAATGGCGATTGCGAGACAGCGATGCCCAGCAGAGTCACCGTCGTCTCTTAGACGGCGATGCCGAGAATGTGGGAGGGAGTTGGGACATTGTGTGAGTCGAGGGCGAGACACCCTGAACATCCGTATGGCGGAACAGGTGCGCAATTAATCCCGCCGCGGTTTTCATGCACCACCGCGTTTTAATCCCGCCGCGGTTTTCATGTGCCACCGCAGTTTTTGTTGCTCGTATGCCACTGCGGTTTTCAATTTTCTGCACGTCACCGCGTTTTTTGGATGCCGTGCCAATCAGAAACAGTGTATATACTTAAGACGTGTGCACTGGCACGAATTCTTTGGGACATTGTGTGCGCGATGTAGCGGTTGGGTGCACGCAATGTAAGATAAGTGAATATAGACATCATATTCTGTACCACA
>JBBPPB010000035.1:0-29142 GCA_038091755.1 Leccinum pallidistipes | reverse complement strand
ATGTGCTGTTGGCATGCTGTTGCATCATGGAAGATTTTCCCCAACCATTCTGAAGTCTCGGAAGTACATGCCGAGGAACTTGAATGCCGAACTCATTCTTGCGAGGTCAGTATCATTTTCGGGAAGTGGGCCCATCCGCATGTTGCGAGATTGGTTATCATTTTTGGGATGTGGGCCCGACTGTATGCTGCGAGGTCAGTATCATTTTCGGGAAGTGGGCCCGTCTGTATGCTGCTCGGAGGTCAGTATCATTTTCGGGAAGCGGGCCTGACCGTGTGCTGTGAGGTCAGTATCATTTTCGGGACGTGTGCCCGTCCGTATGTTATGAGGTCACTAGTATCATTTTTGGGATGTGTGCCCGTCCATATGTTACGAGGTCACTATCATTTTTGGGAAGTGGGCCGGTCCGTATGTTACGAGGTCACTATCATTTTCAGGAAGATGGCCCGATCGTATGCTGCGAGGTCAGTATCATTTTCAGGAAGTGGGCCCATCCGTACTATGCTGCGAGATCAGTATCATTTTCGGGAAGTGGGCCTGTCCGTATATTGTGAGGTCGGTATCATTTTCAGGATGTGGGCCCGGCCATATGCTACGAGGTCAGTATCACTTTCAGGAAGTAGGCCCGTCCGCATGTTACGAGGTTGGTATTACTTTCAGGAAGTGGGCCCATCCGCATGTTACGAGGTCAGTATCACTTTCAGGATGGGGGCCCGTCCATATGCTACGGGTACCAAAAATTTTCGGCATGCAGGCCCGACCGTACATTACGGGTCGGCATAACTTCCGGAAGATGGGCCCATCCGTACATTACATGTCAGGATCATGTTCCACAATCAGGGCCGTCCGTAAGCTATGGGATCCGAACCATTTTCAGTGTGCAGGCCCGTTCGTAAAGCTCGGGTTTCGAATCATTTTCGGGAAAGGGCCCATCCATATAGTACGGTGTCAAAATCACCAGGCCCGTCCACTTGCTACGGGTCCCATATCACTCCAAGCAAGTGGGCCTGTCCGTATCCGACGGGATTTATTCATCTCGGGCCCACTTGTTCATGTCGGTCAAAAATATCCTTGGGCACGAGCAGGGTCGTACACTAAAATCGGGTGTCTGCAGCGCAGGCTGCCCGCAATTTGCAGGAAATGTTACCTGATGGGCTCGGCCAGTGGTAAAATGGACCAAACAAAAGACTGAGAATACATATGGGATGCAAAAAAGGTCACACAACACAATTGTTTCATAAGCAATGTCTCTAATGGGAATCCATTAGGTAACTAGGGTCGCTGTTGGAACTTGGCGATGGTGACCTTGCTGGGTCAGGTGAAGAGATGCTATAGAAAAGCTAGTACACATCACAATACAGTATACTACGCGTCCAAATTGGCATTCAAAGGAAGTAGAACTATATAAGTTCATACAACTGTTTCAGAAATTCATGCCCGAGTCGTGCAAATTTAAACTGAGCCAAACAATTTCAAAATTTCAAAATTTTCAGAAAATCATTGTGCTGCTCTCTTGTCCTTCACACTCATTATAACTATTCAGAATACATCCTAATCATGACTGTCAGTGAAGATGACAACACCCCACTCAATTTCGAAGCTTATTGCAGTGACTTGGACTTCGAAGCCCATGATGGCATGGACCCAGTGTCTTTCGACGACGGCACCAACAACGACATGGAATTCAATTGAGATGGAGCTACAAATGTTGATGCAGGCTAGTCTGATGCCAAAACGGCCGTCGACGAGCTTGATTCGGTCACGGATGAGTATTCGGCCACTCTCTCACCAAGCCCTCGGCCCCGTCCCCTTCCTCAAGCACTGATCCCAACACATGCTCGATCTTAACTAACCTGTCGTTGTCCGCGTCCAACTTCTGAATGATGGCCTGCCCGACTGGCAAGCTGTCCGGCTTATGCGTAATCACAGCCAACACCTTCTCAACATTTTGCACCGAAATACGTCCCTGCATGTCCGCAGAGATCATCTGCAGTGAGCTCCCCATGCGCGAATCGTACACTTGCAGTTGACTGTCGATATTGATGAGCATCGTCCGGATGCGTTTGGTCAGTGTGCCAGAGGGCCACTGTTTGGGGTCCTGCGGAAGTGAAAAATGTGGATGAACATCAGCCCAGGGTGCAAGAGGGAAAGTTAGACTCACCTCCTTGGCTTGCAAGTTCTCCATGAACACACACAGCTCGTCGTGCTCCTTTAAACCACTGAATTTGGTTGAGATAATGGACTGTCAAGGCCCTTCAGTGCTCCGTCGTCATATGCGCGTTCTCCCTAGATGCAACATGAACAAAAATTGATCAGCACTACCTTGAGTCATAGTCCACGAAGTACGGAGGGCAATCAACACTGCGGACATGTTCATTATAGTTGTCAATTGACCCAACGGTGGTTGACACTACTACGGCTCGGCACACCAAGGCTCTCAGTGACCTCTTCCATCTCCCAGCCCTTCTCGAGGAGTTCAAGAGCGCATTGTTTCATGTCGGTGCTGATTTTGCGATACACCATGATGCGCTACGATGAGCTTATGAATTTTCTGAATTTTTTGATTTTTTGATTTTATTTGGTGCAATTATGTGACTCGGCGTGAATTTCTGAAACGGTTGTAATAGCGTGGGCCACAGTGGGCTCAGTAAATTTTGCAACAGTTTCTATTTATTTTCTGTTCATTTCCACGTAATTTCACCATATCTGCCTATATATTTTAACATTATAATTCAAGTGGTCAAATACATTTTAAAGTGCTAAAAGACTATGATAAGAGCAATCACTGATGCTGGCAAAGGAATGAATGGTGGAGCATAAAAGAGAGGGGTGGAAGTATCTATGTGTCCCAAAAATGACATGTGCGGCCCAATTATGTAAGCATCGAAGCATCGGAGTGAGGGTAATCAGGCTGATTCTGGCACACGATAAAATCTGAAAGCGCGAGCACTGTGGCTGTACTAAATGTTCATGTGGACGTGCGGACAGCTGTCGAGATTGAAGGTACATTTTTACAGTGCTGCTTGTCGGACGAGCGCACTGTGGCTTCGCTTGTGCCTCGCTATGCCACAGTTGCACGTCATCAGTTTATTACATAACATTGTGTACAGCCTCCGTTGAATCCGAGCAACCCAAGCAACCTCTCTACGGCCTGAGCAACCTATAATCCTAATGAAGATTATTTGTTGTTATTTAGAATCTCAGCACAAAGTCAAAATCCATGACCACCTTGCCAGCAAGGTAATACCATGCCTTATTAGGGTAATTGGCCCGGGCCCGGTGAGACCAAGTTGAATACACCCAATTCGGAATTTATCAAATGTTACATTCTTCGTAAATATATCAGCCTTTTGATCGTTAGTGGAAACATAGTCACGGTACAATTCAAGTTTGTTTAACTATTGTACTGCATCTCGAATGTAGTGATATCAAATAGCAATATGTTTAGACCTTCCTTCTTGAGCAGGACTTGATGCCAGGAACATAGCTCCTTGATTATCACAATTAAGTGGTAATGATCCTTTGATCTCATGACCTATCTCAGTGAAGACATGTCATATCCAAGCAAGTTGCTTGGCAGTATCTGTCATGGCAATGTATTCTGTTTCTGTAGAGGATAGCAACTACCTTTTGTATACGTGAAGACCAGGAGACGATAGCATCTGCAAGGAATATACAGTAACCAGAGGTAGATCGTCTAGTCTCTGTATCACCAGCCCAGTCAGTGTCACAATAAGCTGAGAAGCCATTGTTCTTACTAGATAAACCATTAAATGTAATAGATACATTTTTGGTATATGAAAGGTACTGGACTATATATAGTGCTCGGTTAATGTGGTCTTTGGATGGATTAGCCGAGAATTGTGACATCTTGATTACGGAATAAGCAAGATCTGGTCTAGTACCAAGCATAATGTATAGTAATGATCCTATTATGGATTGGTATTGAGATCTTCACTTATAATCTTCCTTATCATCATTAGGGCTTTGTATATAACCGGAAGGACTCGGAAGTGGTGTTCTAGCAGGTTTAGCATTTTTGAGCTGAAATTTCTTAACTACCTTGTCTGCATAAGCAATTTGATCCAATCTTAGAGTTCGTTCAAAATGATCTCTAGTAATAGTCATGCCAAGATATTCCTTAGCATCTCCTAATACACGAGATTGCCATTGTTTAGTGAACACTTTGATGTGCTCGAGGAGTAGTTTAGTGTTACTTCCCAGGAATAGTGCATCGTCTACATAGACAACAAACACTATCTTGTCTTTCCCAATGTATTTAATGTAAACACCTGGGTCGGAGACAGTACATTTAAATCCCATATTGACTAGGGATTTATGTAAAGCCTTATTCCATTTTATGGCGGCTTGTTTGAGACCATAGATGGCCTTTCGTAGTCGACAAACTTTGTTTTCTTTTCCTTTCTTGATAAAACCTTCTGGTTGTACCATGTAGAGCTCCTCATTGTCATCTAATTCTCCAAAGAGAAATGCTGTCTTTACGTCGAGAGCTTTAATGTCCCAATCCTCTAATGCTGCTAGAGCTAATAAGAGTTGAACAGTCTCGAAACGAGCTCAAGTCTTTTGGTATGAATACATATGCTTTACAACTAAATACTCGGAAGTAAGAAACATCTGGTTTACTACCTAGGAATATTTCTGAAGGTGTTTTCCATTTATGTCGTCTCATTGGTTGTCTATTATAGATGTGTAGTGCTGTCTCTGCTGCGTCTTGCCAGAATGAATTCGGAAGACATGCATCAAGATGTATGGCTTGTGCTTTTTCCATGATGGTTCAATTGAATCTCTCTGCTCTACCATTTTGTTGTGGTAGATGCAGAACTGAGTATTGTCGAGAGATACCTTTGGATGTGAAGAACGATAAGAGTTCTTGTTCAAGATATTCCCCGTGGAGAACCAAGTCACGAAAATGCAAAGCAGTATCACTCTTACGATGAATGAAAGCAAAGAAAACAAAGGCACTACAATCATCAATGAAAGTCAAAATCCAACAGTTACGATAGCATGGCTCAGTAGGAAGTTCAATGAGATCAGTGTGTACCAAACCGAGAACTCGGGAAGAGCATTTCTCAGAAGAACCAAGAGGACACTCATGGGATTTACCAAGTTGGCAGCCATGACAAGGGTGGGAAGAGTTTGAAGGTGGGATTAACCTTGTAACTCCTTTAGTTGATGTTGAAGCATGTCAAAGAGCATTATTGGAACTATGTCCAAAACAGTGATGCCAAAGTTCAAATAAAGAAATATCCTGCAAGGTGTGAACATCTCCAGTAGGAGTAATCATTTCCGACTTAAACCAGTGAAAAATATCACCAGGTGATGAGGCAGTAGCCTGGATAACAAGGTGACCTTGCTTGTCAAAGATTTCAGTCGTCTTGGTAATCATTGTTTTATAGCCCTGTAAAGCTAATTGATTCATCGACAGGAGTTGACAGGAAGCATCAGGAGATAACCAAACACCTGTAAGGGTGAGAGGTGTCTTTCGTCCAATAGCTTTCAGTAATACAACACCAGGTCCAACTATTTTAATTGAATTACCATCAGCAATACGAGCATATTTGGTATTTGTACCAAGTACTGTAAAGTCTGATTCAAATGGTGTAATATGGTTGGAACAACCTGAGTCAATCATCCAATAGTCCTTTAGAAACTCCGTGGAATGGGTAAACTTATGGGTCGAAGATCCTACAGCATAAGCATCACGGCAGTAATCGTCATTATCATAACTGCTACAATCATGATTGCCCCAGTCATCTAAGTCATTGTAATCAAGTGAAGCTCTATCTCTGGGAGTAAGTCCATGCTTCCAGGTACCATTACAATATCTCCGAGTGTCACCATAGTAACTTTCTACATCTCGGGTATTCTCCTTTTCCTTTCTCCAAGCAGGGATCTGGTACAAGCAATATCCATCTGCTGTCTCTCATAAGAGTTGAATCTTCAAGGTAGAGTAGGAATGGACAGACTGTGTCTGGCATTGTTCATGCCATTGTCCTGATTGTTCAGGTTAGCAATAGTCATATTGATGAGAGATGATCGAGCCACTTGTAAAGTCTTGGAGGCAGAAGGCCATCTGGAATGTGTGATTGTGGATACATTATCATCTTCATCCTCCTGTGTAACCATGTATTTGTCTTAATACTCGTCATAAATGACGGAAACATCTTCGGAAACCTGTGCCGGTAATCTCTGTCGCGTCGGTGGAGTCCGAGTCAGAAACTTCAAATACCATTGATTCTTCATCTATAGTAGCCATATGGGCGAATGCTCCATCAGCTACATTAGCTCGTCCTTTTCCTTTAGTGTTCTTTCGTTCTTGTCGCTTCTGGTAATTATCTGTTTACCACATTGAGCAGAAGTACTACCTTGACCTCTAAAAGAACCTCGACCATGACCTTGGTTCTGGTTGTGGCTCGAACCATTATAATGATTCAGAAAATGGTTACCATTACCAGATTGATTGTTGTTCTAAGGGCATTGTGGACCAGGTCCACGTCAAAGAGTAGATGTTCTGTTTATAGAACTATTGGATCTCAAGTTGTTAGACTCTGAAGAAGAGAGTTGATGAGCAAGTGAAGGAGAAGTAAGACCAGAGTGAAGAGTATTAACTTCCTTCGAGATATAAGGAAGCATAGTGTCGACAGTGAAGTCTGCTTGCTCCACAGTTTGGATTATGTGGAAAATCATCTGGTCAAAGGAAGAAGGAAGACAAGATAGAAGAATCATGGCTTTGAGATGAGGGGGTATAGTCAGACCAGCTTATTCTAGTTGAGTAAAGAGAGATGTGATGGTCGACAAGCCCTCAGAGACTTTGTTTGTGTTGACATGGGTGCATAAAAGATCTGAAAAGATAAGGAATTGACCAGGTATTCCTTTCTTTCTGAAAAGGTTCTCCATTTTAGTCCATCAGACATGTGTGAGGGAAGGATGGGTGTTTGCCTGAATGTGAGCAGTAGCAACAATAGCAATGTAGTCCCAGACTACTTGTTGTTGGAGCTCGACAGAAAGGGTGGTAGCTAGGAAGCCATGAATCTTTTGATCAATGGCAATCCATTTCTCCTTTTCGGCGTTGTTGCCAAGGGTATCATGGAGGTGTTATCCATTGACGAAACACCATCCTCCAAGCATGGAGAGGGGTCCTCACAGGGCAAGGGCCCACGCAGTATAGTTAGAGGCACCAATGAGGACAGGAACTCGACCGAGAGTATCTTTTGAGATGACAAAATTGGTTGGAGTAACTGTGACATTTGCCATAGTGAAGTAGTTATGTGAATAGAATCTGTTCGAAAGGATCAGTACTTGGATAATAACTGAAGATGAAGATGAAGTAGGAAACTAGGTTTTTATGAGCAACAGCTGCATCGTGATTCCATCTACAATTGTAACAATTGCAGTTAGTTCCTCCTCCAGGATCTGATTCATCATCAGAAGTGTCATCAGCACTCTCAGAGTCTTGCTCCGGTAAAGGATCCAATGGTTCAGGTACCATTGGTCCACATTGTCATCCCCAGGAAGGTGAATCCAAGGACAATCAAGTTCCCAAGGAAGAGGGATTTCCTCTTCTCTATCATGTTGTTGTGTGTCTTCTTCTTCTTCTAAAGCAGATAGATATGCTTCTGTACAATCCCTTGCTCGTCTCCAGCATCCTATTACCCATCTTTGACGATGATATTCACGTTGTCCGGGATATAGTCCTTTTTGTTCCATTCGTCTCGGTGTCTGTCTTTCCAAACATCTACATTATCCCAAATGGGATTGTAGGAAGTACGACGTACTGTTGAAGTATTTGGTTCTGGTACATATGTGTCCAGGAAACCGTCATAATCTAAAGTGGGAAAGAAATGGTAATTGTGAACACGAGGGAATGAATTATCCCGACTACCATCTGTGAATCTAGGTGCAGGATAGTACCAAATGGAACAAGAAAGGTACGGAGGAATTTTGAAATATAAGTACAAGTTGAGAAAGGTATGTACATCATCGTAGATGATATTTTTAGCCCAAAAGTGCTGCTCGAGCCTTAGACTTCTTTCGAAGATGTATAGGCCTTGAGCTTGAGGCAGAGGCCAGATTGGTGAGAGCGAGGCACTCTCAACATCTGACCTGTATGGTGTCTAGCCACTGCCTTTGAGTCAGCGTCAAGCCTTCCAGCGTCCTGAGCTGCACCAGAGCGTTTGTAGAAGAAGACATTATCTTCAAAAATAGAAGCGAGTATGTCCGAGTCCTTGTGTCGTAAATAGTCAGTCAACCAATCACAAGTGGACAGGTGAGAAGTAAGAAAACATTGGACTGCAAACATAGGATTTGCTCGCTTGTATCTTTCACGCATCTGAGCGTCGAACGGTCGAAGGCATGATTCCAGTCCTGTATAGAAGGGACTTCATATCCCCTCCATTACTGTGTGCTTTCCATCCTAAAATTTTGATGAAAGATGGAATAGCGAAACTCCTGACACTCGAGAGGAGCGAGAGGGAAATGATTTCTATGTAATACTTCATATCCTGCCCAATAAATTGGACAGGCCTCAGTGAAAGAGTCATCATATGATTGAGTCGGAAAGGCCCAGCCTAAAGATGTACAGATCGAGAAGAGGGATTCGGAACGATAAGACATGGTATATTGAATATTGCGACGATGTTGAGGATCCCAGAACAAATAGGGTAACTCTGGCTCAGAGATTTTGACTGGGAAAGACAGTTGTTCAGACTGTTGGACACTATGGATGTTGGGATTGAGAGGTGGAATCTGGCTGCACCAGGCAACCAAAATTGTATCCATAGGCCAGATCTGTGGGTCCTCAAGGTTGTGAGGTCGAGAGACCTCCGCGCTTATCATGTTCAGGTCGTTTGGATCTTCTGAATCGATGGTGGGACCTTCGAACCACAGAGAATCCTCTGGTGTCCCAGGTAATTCACGTGAAAGAAGGGACTCCGGGGAATGCTGTTGAGATCCACTAGCATGGTTGTCTGAGGCATTTGTGGTAGAGCTGACTCAAGGAGAGAAGATATTACGAGATGGTGGTGGTGGTGGTGGAACAGGAATAGGAACTGATGGAGAAGGTGCCCTTGATGAGGACCAGGAGCCTGAAGTGGTGGCTGAACTGTGTGAGCGAGGAGGCGGGACAGTAGTAGAGGATTTGGAAATGTCCTTGAATGCATTCATTAAGCCTCCAAATGTGTCGTCTAAAAGGGAATACTCAGCTACCTTTAACTCAGCTTCCATTGGAGGAGGCTAAGACAGAAGCAGGGAGCTGGAAGAAGTGGACTCGGCGATTGGGAATTGCTGGGAATGACCTAGATATGGAGGAGACCTCCGGAGTGCAGGTGAAAGACGAGCGGTTGGTGGGTTATTTCTTCAAATACAATGGGCTTCATGGGTGAAGGCTGTTACAAACCCTCCCACTTTCGCACTCCTGATCTGCGCATTCCAGCGCAATGCCTAAATGCTCAGGTCCTTACTCCAAATATCCACTCTCTCGCATTGCCCCTCATCGATTTACTCAATCACGCATTTCGGCCTTCTTCCTAAATGCGTGACTTCCTAATAGTCTCGACCTGCGCAGTCCGGGATGGTGTCTAAGATGCGCAGTCTGCAGTCACTCCACGAGGTATCCACATTCACTAATCTATCTATTACTAGTAAACCCTAGCTGGCTGTGTTGATACACGCCCTAGTCGCATTGTAGTATAGCCTCTCTAGCACGGACCAAGTATCGTAGTATAAAACGTGAATGCAGCCAACAGAACAAGCTAGTCTTGTTCTCATTGGATTCCCTCTAGCGACGACCGTCCCTCTTCATAGCTTGCTTTTAGTGTTAGGTGTGCCAGACACTGTATAGTGTCTAGAGGTCGCCTTCAAAGGCTTCATCACAGTAAATGAAGGTAGGGAATATGAATTTGCAAACCCTGCACTTTTGGTGTGAACGACCAGGAGTGCAACGAGGACAGTGAAGGAATAAGTCGTCTTCTAATACTCCTGAAATAGAAATACTAGGACGTCGGAGTAAACATTGAGTCCAAGGAACGATGGGAGGTATGTTTGATGGTCTCCGAGAGATCTATTCTCAAGAGTAACGGAGGGATGGTCTTGGGAAGCGAGATGATGAAGGAGGAGGATTGAAAGGGCGAGCAGGAGTGTTGATGAAACGAGGAATAACAGGCCGGTTTGAGAATTAGAGTGGTGCCTACCAGGTGGAATGTATAACTCTCTTGAGGGTCTACGAGTAGCAGAAGCCCTGGAGGGAACAGACTCGTCAGTACTGCTACGAGCACGATGGGAAGAAGATAGTTCCAAAAGGTGAAGACGACGCTCAACATCTTGTATCTCTGAGTGCGTGACTTGTCGAGACATCGACACAAGTGTTGTAGTGCACGAACGACAGTTCTCAATGTTTAGTCAGGATGGGGTGAATAACCTATAGAAATCCTTTATGGATATTCTTATAGTGCAGTATAGTAGATATAATCTAATATAAAAGAGGGTTTCTCTAGTAGAAAACTTACTAGGTAGTAGTTGAGATCAAGAATTGAGACTAAGAGAATTCACAATACTTGTTGAGTGTAAAGCGAACTAATATTTCATTGTGAGGCCTAAAGCCTTATATACAAGTGTGTGTATTTGTACATATTATGGTATAACATTCCAGAAGATCATGTAATAAGTTCTAGCCAATAGCATAAGGAACTCATCATGATCAGTAAGCAAAGATGTAGCCAATAGCATGTAAGGCTCTTATCTACATCTAATCTACATTACATAAGCATAGATGAAAGGTCTAGACAAGTTCTAGACTGGATGATCTTTATCCTACAAGAATTGAGTGAATAATGATCGTTTTAACAAGATGCTGTTCCCAAACCTAAGGGTGAAGGTGCATCGTTGATGGTCGCAAATTTTGTTTCAGCCGACTATGGATTCCTCCAATCACGAGATGGAAAGGTGAGTGCACGAGTCCTCTTCAAGGTTGGGAAGGCATGCGACAGATATTTTACAAGTGATGCAATCTTGAAGCAAACTGCTGCCGCCATGGAGATCCTTGAGCAAGACTATCCAGATGAGGAACATGTTTTCATATTTGACAATGCGACCACTCATGTGAAGCATGCAGATGATGCACTTTCTGCACACTCGATGCCCAAGAAGCCCTCTTCCTCGTGGGGAGTTTATGTTACAGAGACAGATGCTAATGGGAAGCCTGTATTTGGCCCAGATGGCAAACCCAAAAAGACAAAAATCACCATGGCCCCAGCATCCTTTCGGAATGGAGATCTTTAATTACTTTATTTTCCTGCAGGTCATCCCAAGGCAGGCTGGTTTAAGGGAATGGAGGAAATCCTTCAGGAGCAAGGTGACAATACCGCAGGCCTTTGTGCTGAGTGCAAAGGGTTCAAGTGCATGCCCGGGCCTGGTCAAGCAGATTGCTGCTGTCGACGGATCTTGTTTAATGAGCCAGACTTTGCAAATGTTGAGTCTTTGCTCAAGTCAAACTGCCGCCAGCGTGGATTTTGTGTAATATTCTTGCCGAAGTTTCACTGCGAGCTCAATTTCATTGAAATGTGTTGGGGATATGCAAAACGGGTTTATCGGCTCTATCCCCCTTTGTCGAATGAGGCGGACCTTGAGCGCAATGTGGTTTCTGCACTCAATGCAATTCCACTCGCTTCAATGCAATGGTATGTCCCATTATTGCATATGGGCTGTACGGAAATACCGTGGCCATCGGGTCCACCCTGCATCACTGATGGCAGATCTTGATATGCTGATGCCGGTGCAGACTCCAAATTGATCAACCACTTTATGTAAACTGCTATTGTGTATCCTACATTCCTAATTCAAGTTGGCTCTCCGACACATTCAGCATGATGCCACATGAGCTCAAAGTGCTTGCGTCACGATGTGTCACACCACATGATGTTTGAGGGTTTCACATGTCGACTACCTTAACTGTTAAGAGCATTCCCACTCTCTGGCATTCCACAATGCACAACTCACTGCCTGTCATTTTCAGAGCATCATGAAGAATGAGTGGACATGGCATCACCACTCTCTGGCTAGTGTTGCTGCAGCTCAGCTAGTTACGGACCAGTCTCAGCTTATGTCAGCTTTTGCCTGGCTCAGCTTTCATTAAAAGGCTGAGTCATCAAAAGTCACAGCCTCAACTTTACACAGCTTGGCTCATAGCTTAAATTGCCGCAAGCTGTATCTTGGCTTAAGCCAGCTCGAGCCAGCTCGAGCCAGTCTGAAGCCAGCTAAAAACCGCCATACTGGCCCATACATAGTTCAAATTGTGCCAAGTTATAGTTTACTACAAAAGAAAACAGATAGCAATTCCGAATCACGAAGACATTGATCAAGAGTTGAGAAACGAGAACTACAATAGCATACAAAGAGACTGCACACCCGGTCAATAGACTCATTTGTGGTGTTTTTTTTTTTTACAAAGAGCTTACCGTTTGAAATTGTTGCAACACGAATCGCCGATACGACATCCACGGACCACGCGGCACTACGCCACTGGCATGGGCTTACTGAGCTTCCGAACAACTCCCCTGCAAAAAAATTCAGCGACTGAGCGATCCTATTTAAAATCATGACGGTAATTACGTACCTTCTGGATGGTGGAGGCCGGCGGGGCGTTTCATACACTCACTTTCGAGGTGTTTCTGGACATGGAGAAGGAATGGTGTCCAACCAGTAGGACAGCTGCAAAATCTTGACATCAGGTGGTAGAAGCAGTGGTGCGACAGTGAGCGGATTCTGTTCGGAATGAAGAGTGCGAAAGAGTGATAGAATGTACCCGTAGTCGGGTTTCTGTGTGAATGAAAGTTGACGAGTATAGTGAAGGAATGTGATGAGCGGTAGGGGCAATATATTGCAGAGTGGAGCGGCCGAGACAGCTATCTTGAGCTTCAGGATTTCGTCATTGCACGAAAGGTCCGCGTCAGTCCAGGGGAGTGAGCCGTTAACGAGGTAGATAAGGAGGTACGCAAACGACTCCATATCATCCCGACGGCTAAGGCAGTTGCCCGAGTGGAAGTTTACCGATGCGAAAGTCGTGGAAGTAGGGTTGCTCGAGGGAGGAATCCGATCCCTGGAAATACGGAATGGAATATGTGCATACGTCTTTGGGTCTCTGTACAGCTCGGCAGTGGTGAAATTGAAGAAGAAAAGTCGATTGCCTTGCCGATCCGAGGCAGTGGGTCCGACCAGAATATTCTGGGGCTTGATGTTCGAGTATACATAGCTATGAGAATGAATGTGTTGAATAGATGCGAGCTAAATTACAAGTCAGAGTCGATCAACTGACTCGTTCGGGTTATGGGAACTTACCAGCTGCTCAGCCAGGAGGGCGACAACGCTCACGGGGAGCTTTTTACCTGTCTCCAGAAACACGTCGTTCAAAGTTGGACCTAGATTCTCAAATACGACGATGTCCAATTGTGATTCAGTCCCCTGCCAGATAGGGACGGGAATGCCTGGGGACCCCTGCAGCTCATTGAGGATCCTGTATTCACGTTGTAAAGGACTACAATCCCGGTCGTAAGTACTGGTCTTCACCAGAACCGAGTGACGACTGTCAACGAGGTCGACCGCCCGGAATATGGTACCTAGTTAACCATTAGTTGGCAACGATATTGTGCACGTGGAATCCTACATTCTCCGTTGCTTCCGAGCTTCTCCTTGAGCCTGAATCTTCCGTCGACACGGATAACATCCATCCGCGACTCAAGTAGGGAAACGAGTGGTGTGCGTTGGGTGAGCAAAACAGACGTTTTCAACTAGGCGTGAGAATGCTTACGTCGGGGGCTTTACGCATCATGCATCATGTTTAACAAGTACGATCGTGATAAGAATCATGTAACTCGCAACGTAGACAAATGAAACGTAGATTCTATGTACAGAAACACATAATCAAGAGTCGAAAAGTACTATCTCCGCTCGCATGTGGTCACATTCTTCGCGAATCACACGTCCAACAATTGCATCTACAGCATCATCCTGGGATAAAGAGTGAACAGCAGTCGAGTGCTCCGATTCATCGGGTTCATCATCCATTAGACTCCGTTGGTCAAGGCTTTCCTCTGAAAACGTGAGTCGACATTTCTTGAAGTTATACTTCAGCATTTGTAATGCTTCCATAAGCGTGTGGCTGATCCGATTACGCTTCTTTGTGTCAGTCTCTGCGCTCGAAGAAAAAATACGTTCACAGGGGACGGACGATGCCTGAATTGGCAAGTAATCCATCGCGATGGCGAAGATTGTGGGGTAGCTTTTACGCTTGCTCTGTAAATCATTACAAGTATATAGAAATTAGAATATGATGAGGTAAAACGAACCACCGATTACTTACCTCCCAGAATACCAGAGGGTCTGAATCCTCTTCCCAAAGATCCCCACCAGTGTACGCACGGTACTCTTCATCCGTTGACTGTGTTCCGGATGCGGGATTCGACCGTCTAACCCTCATATCCTTGATTCCAAAGTGTGATGCAAGCGAATCGATTGTGTGAGCGGGAACGCGATCCGTTGCCTGAGCCAGTACGGGTATCTGTACTTTCTGACGATACTCTTGCATCTGCTTCCGATATTAGAAATGAAACGTGCTTGGACCAACCAATTCTCGACTTACCAATTTCAATATCATTTCCTCGGCCAATACAACGTACTCGTCGTCCCAATAATGCTTGATCCACGACATACGTATTGCGGGATCAACAACTATGACCAATTGATCAATCATACTGGTGAAAGAAATAGCGAGATGACTTACACATAGAGATGACATAGCCTAGCACGTGTGTCGTCCATACGCTTGTAGTACCGGGTTGCCCATTTGAGTCCAACTCCGATCCATGGTGCTACCCGAGGGTTCTTGGTCTCCAATGTCTCCCACGCAGACATAAATAACTCGAAGCAGGGGACGGCGCTCCCCAAGCGAGGTAATGACTCACTCGACATACGTTGTTGGACTTTGGAAGGGACCTGTTGATAGACGTATTAATCATGGTTCTTGTGATCTCAAATACCCGGACATACCTGGAGGATGTGCTCGAAGTCTCCGAGGACCTGCCATTGGGAATGAGACAATGAATACTCTGCCAACTCCCTTTGGTTTGGCAGTGCAAGAAAATAGTCGATAGCCTTGAGGTTAGAGGTTAAACGGGAGTGAGGTTCAATCGCAAATGGTACATACCAGACGTAACGCGCGCAAATGATTGATCATTATATAGGAGGAGTCCCAGCGTGTCTTGACGTCCCGCAGAAGTTCCTGCTCGGGGACCTGTTGTGCAGGCTCGCCTGCAGGATTTGTGAACCAGCCTTTGATGTTACCGGTCTTGATGGTGTCCAAAAAGTCGTCCCGACGTCGACCAGACGCACGAACAGCCCGTACGAGATTACGGCCCATTGCGATAGGATCCAATCCTACGGCTTCTGTGTATGCCTCCCGCTCTTCGTCATTAGGAAAGGCGCTGGCCCATGCTTCAGAAATGATAGCATCAGTATCTGTGAAACTCGCAATGACGTGAGTCACGCAAATATGTATCACGTGCGGGAAGCACATGATAAGTCGATCGGGTGCATCAAACTCGACCTCACGAGCACGGAGGAGAACTTCTAACTCTTGCATACAGGTCTTGTTGTTGCTGGCATTATCCATGGTGAAGTGCCCCACCTAAAACACGAATGTGTTCGTTCCCGGTGGTTTGATCATAGTTAGAGTTAGCACTTACCTTCGCAGTGATTCCCGCCCTGTCCAAAAGAAACAGTATTGACTTCGCAAGTGATTTGCCCGTGTGACTTCCGCGAAGACGATGGAACGCTAGCAAAGTTGATCGTAGTTTGAGTGCCTTCGTTCCGGGTTCTTCGGCAATCCAGTGGGCCGTGAGGGCGAGAAAGGGTGTTCTATTACGACTTGACCATATGTCAGCCGTGAACGAAATTTGTCCAAGCGAAACCTGTAAGAGGGTGTGAACATACGAAAACACATTAGCAAGGTAACGACCATGGGACTTGCCGCCAATTCAGCCTTCAATGCCACAAAATACGTTTGCCATGAGTTTATTACCTTCTCCCGAATCTTTGTACGACGAGGGACATCCGAGTCCTTGAGGTCTTGACGGAGGAGTAGGAGAAGTTGGCGAAACTCTTTACATTCAACGATGTTCAGAGACTAGTATAGTTCGTCAGCTTTACAAAGAAAAGGCAATAAATAAACAAACAAACCTGGTCGTCGGCGACAATGAAGGCGACGAGGTGATCATTCAGTTCTTGCAGTGAAAACGAGGGGATTGATGCACGATCGTTCGGATGGGTACTATTCGATGTTGAGGTGTCTTGTCCGCGAGGAGCAAGCGATGCAAGGCATCCACCATCAGTAAGAACTTCCCGAATCTCAGCCAAACTATAACCACGAGCCATCACATTCTTGATGCTCTCTATCCATATGTGCCATCCATTCTCCTCCGCGAGAGTCACGTACTCCAGAAGATGGTGGCGATCAACGTGGCCACGTAAACCTGTTGTCCCGGTCTTAGAGGAATACTGAAACGTCCGATCCCGTTTGCTTGCGTACGCCCGTGCCCAGGCAACGGGATCAGTGTCGTGAACCTTCCTACAATAGATGACATAGTTACTATATGCGTATGCACACGAACCGCACACGTACTTGCAGTATCTGCACACTGAACCCTCAGAGGTCTTCTCAAAGAAATGTCGTATGTCGGCGGTCGTCGGAATTCTCTCTTGTTCTTCGAGATTGAAGAGAGGGTCACAAGAAGGATCCAACTGCATAGTGTTCTCGTCCTCATCGACACGGCGGCGCAATCGAGGACTCCCAGCCTGAGGTGGATCCACAGACTCCATACTAGCGTCAGAATTGGTGCCTGAAGACACATTGAGGTCGAATTCTTCCTCAAGCGATTCCATGGGTTGCACAGAAGCTCGCGGCGGGCGTCCATTGGTGGTCGAAACTTGGGATGACCCTTGTACCCGTGTAGATCGACGACTGACAGGAGCAGCAGGCCTAGTAGAGTCACTGGCAGCGGTTGAGCCCGCACGCTGCCGTGGCTGGCTTCGAGAGGTTCTACGTTGAGTCTGACCGTTAGATGCTCGAACTGGTTCACTGCCAGCAGGTGGAGCCGAGGGTTCGCGGGAAGCACGAGGCATCGTTGTGAAAGCTGAGAGAGAAAACAAGCTGGCTCAAAGCTCAAAGCCAGCTAATCAATTTTATAGTACTCACCCGAAGTGCACGGGCCCAGGCCTGTGGCGGTTGATGTAATCAGGGAGACGGAGGGAGCACTAGCGATGAGTAATCGGTTACGGACAAGCGACTATACAATACTCACTCCGAAGTGCACGGCCGTGCATTTTATGATGTAAGTAATAAGTATAAGAGTGGCGAGTGATACGGAGTGATCGGATACGAACAAACAAGCGATTGAGTAAGTGACTCGAAGTCACAGACACACTCTCGACGCATTCTCGACGCACTGGCAGGAGTGACCAAACGTGATCGTAATGACTCAGATTGTACATAGAAACATAGCCTACTATAATACCATGCCTAGTTTAAAGCCTACTACAGTGACCTGGTGTACTACTAGTTCCGACCGTTGCGACGTTTTCTGCCCGAGCGCTTCTTTGTCGAAGGTACGGCAGTGGGTGTGGGCTGAGTGGAGGAAGATGGAGTGGGGGGAGGAAAGGTATTCTGTGTCGGGGGATCATCTGGGGCCAGCCTGAGGGGTGCGTCGAACCTGCGCCTGATATTAGAATAATGCCGCCAGTTGTGATAACGCGAAAAAGCAGTATCATAGAGTGAACGTTGCAACGCTCGAAGGAGAGACGGCCAGTCGACAGGGAAGGATGCAGTTGCAGATGCCTCGCGGAGATGGGATAGTATACGAAGTGTGGAAGCATCCGCGTGGGGCCCACCGATCTCGATGACTTCGACGGCTTTGAGTATCAGGCGCTTCATGGCCAAGTCGAGCAGTTTATTGACATCCTCCATAGTGCCGTGAAGCGGATGCAAACGCTAAGAAATGGAGTCGTTAGCCGTGCAAGAAGTCCACGTAGCTAGATACTCACCCCGACTGCACATGATTCGTCGGGGTTCTTCAGGTTGAAGTTGAATTGCCCATTTGGTCCACGAAGGAATATATTGACCGTCACCGATTTAACCTCGATCCACTTGATCCCCTCCACGATGACAGGCTGTAGATAGTCGGTGGGGATGGTGGATGGCGAGAACGAGGAACGAGGGAGTTCAGGGGCGATGTGTAGAGGATGATGAGCGGCAGGGGGGAGGTTTGACGGCAGCTCGCGAACGCAAATCATGAAAGCCATGTCTGTCTGGGGGGAATTTTGAATAACCGACTGCAGTTGGTGTTGCATGTGACTTTGGCTCGAGCTAAATCCACATTCCCCGATCCAAAATGGGATGGGTTCCAGAGCGACATGGTGCACTGGGCGTAGGTGTAAACCAAAATCGGGAACGACCACCGTAGGTCCCTTGTGAATAGCGGTGTTGAAGTGAACTTCGCATGCGATTTGATCGTCTTTGTGGAGGGCATGAGTCCTCAATGCTTCCTGGACACAGTTGCCGAAGTGTCGGATTGGTGCTTCGTGGATTTCATATGGAGTCATTGCGATGATCCGGTGGGTGTCGTGTCGGTATACAATCCTAAGAACTTCAGTATCTCTCGAATGGCTGGTCAAGTTACTCACTTGGTAGATATCCGGTATTCTTTGTATTCAGATGAAAGAGATATTATGTGATTGAATTCCGCCGGCGTGATGCAGTCGAATGTCTTTTTGGTTGTGAATTATTAGTGCAAGATATATTAGAACTTCGTGTGACTTACCAATTTGTCAGGAAAGGGGACTTGGAGAGATTGAATGATGTTGACGCAACGGCTCAAGTCGGTAGAATGATTTTGTTGAGGGGCGTTGTGAGTTTGAGTGGTTTGAGACGCTGTGCGAATTGTAGTAGTAGGGTGGATGTTTGGTACTAGCCTCGTGGCTGGCTGAACGTGAAGCTCGCTAGGTGGCGCATCCTCGTTGATAAGGGCAGAGTATTCAGAGGTGGGAGAGTTGTGAAATTTCTTCTCCCAGTCTTGCTCGAACGGTAATTGTGTAAATGCAGGCTTGGAGTCATCGAATTGTGAAGTTGGTGTCACATTACTTGACCGACTGGACACCGTCCAGGAGTCGGAGTGGCTCCTTGTGAGGGTGGGTGAACTGGGTGCAGACTCTGCAGAGCTGCTATAGTACATGATGGTGATTCTGATCGTTTCAAATGAAACCGTGGCACAACGCAGTATCAAACTCTGATTACGTCAGACTACAGTGGGGCAAGGGATGGATAATAATAAAAAGAAGGTAGAGAGATGTGTACGTAGAAGGGATCTTGTTAATCGTATTTGAATGTGATAGAGAGGTATAGCAACACTTCAGGAAAATGATGAGTCAAGAGATAAATGTAGAGGAGGAACACTGACAGTCATACCAGACTCAAAATGATCAAAAACCAAGGCCTTCCGAGGTCGTGTTGAAGTGGGATTAACGAAGGAGTAGAAGGGGCAAAGGGTGGTACAGACCCTATCCCTTCAACGTTCAACGTGACCTTACGTAGAAGACGATTATGGTGGAACATGTCCACAGGGACTGAATGACGGATCATCGTCGATGGGTGGAAATATTGAAGGTAGCTGTGACAGCTTAAAGCCAAGAGCTGAGTTGAGTTGGTTTTTAGCCGATGGCCTTGCTGAGAGTAGTTATATAAGCACAGGGAAGCGAACGCGATTGGTCGAGTAGGATTGCGTACTGAACACTGCGAATATCACTTTTCTATTCGGTACTCGTATCGACACATTTCTACCCGTATGCTGCCTATTTGTTTCTACCCATGTCTCCTGTACAATAGTTGTAGTATACATAATAAAGCACACCCTCGGCCCTCGGGCCTCCGCATTGGTGATGACATCTGCGTGCGAAATCTTCACTTTTGATGTCTTCGAGGGTGTAGTGGTTGTTGTCAGTCGAACTGTGGTCTGATTCGTCGCCCGAGTTCGTGGCGCTGAACTTCTGGCGGAAAAAGAGGGACTCCCATTCGAAAAAGTAGCTATGTATCCGGTAGAGACGGTTTTCGACCTGAAGCAGATGTAGCGATCAGTAAGAAGACGGTGACAAACGTTGACACTAACCAGGACGGTCATATCCCTTCCACGGAGATAGAAACGACGACGCGAGATACGCCGCCGTGCGATGAATCTGAACCAACCATGACGAGGGAGCCTAGGAGGGATGACAGCGGTTTGAGCCGCAAACGTCGACACTTACCAGGACGGTCATATCCCCTCCACGGAAATAGAAATCGTTGTGGTAGACGACACGAGATACTCCGTGCGATGAATCTGAGGGACTCACCGTTCGAAAAAGTAGCTATGTATCCGGTAGAAATGGTTTTAGATCTGAAGCAAGACAGATCTAGCGATCAGTAAGGAAGACGGTGAAAAACATCAACACTAACGGTGACTAACAGTGCTCAATTTGTTAATAAGCAATCCGCGGCGAAGGCAAGAGTTTATGATGCGGGGTTCGTGTCGTTGCTGGGGTGTTTGTGTGAGTGGACAGGTGGGGGGATGAGCAGCCTGGGGCGTGAATTTCCTGTCCAAAAATGGAAATGAGAACAACGAGAACCGACCTCATTTCCTTTTTTGGATGGACTGAGCAACCCGCGGCAAAGGCAAGAGTGTATCGATGCGGGGTTTATGTCGTTGCTGAGGTGTTCGTGTGAGTGTACAGGTGGAGGGATGAGTGGGGGCGTGACTCGGAGTTCCATCGCGTTTGCGTTGCCAGTGCCGTTGGGTTTGGTGAGGGAGAGAGGGAAGTGAGAGAGGTAGGCGTCGATGTTTTGAGGCCTTGAGTCATGACGTTGTGGGTGAGAGCCACAGATAGAAACCCTTGTGGTGGACAACGCTGTGCGATGAATTTGAACCGAGAATGACGAGGGAGAGGAAGGATGATGGCGGACATTGGCGGTTTGAGCCAGTTTCGGAGCTATGGCTTGAGCACAGCCAGCTGAGGCTGTGCAGGGCTTTTACCCGGCTTAGCTCATGACAGCTTCGCTTAAACTGTCATCGGCTATGGCTCGGAGCCAATAGAAAGCCGGAGCTCCGGCAACACTATCTCTGGCACATTCCACAATGCACAACTCACTGCCTGTCATTTTCAGAGCATCATGAAGAATGAGTGGACGTGGCATCATCAGCATCTCTCTGGCACATTCTACTGGAAAACTGACATACTGCCATTTCCAGAGCAAAATCAATGATAAAATTCATCTCTACTCATTTGCCCCAATAAATGACTCACTTGCTACATTCCCCACAGTAGGATAACATAATCAACCGTGACATAACTCTGATTTTGTGTTGAAACTAATTCATATGAAGTTATCTCAAAAGTGTGGAAACCATCTTGCAAGTTTTTGAGAATCCATATGTTCTTCAGGACATGCAGATTTCTGCTGTTCATCTACAAAAAGATACAACACTTTTTTCAGACTGTGATATCTGCCTTGGAAGAATATTCAACACTAGTGCTTACTCTTGAACTGCATATCTGATACATAATGTTATGTTTGTTTCTTGTGCAGTCACAAATAGCAATTGAAAAGCCTCCTCATTCAAAGCTTCTGCTGTTCCTTCCAAGTTGCAGCATGTTCAAGTTACACCCCTCATTTGAGTTGTGCATTCCTTGTATGTATGAAAATTCCATGAGCTGAATTGTTTATGAGAAAATAGAATAAATACCTTCAATCCGAAAACCGTGACTATATTTTGGTGCATGGTTCAATTGAGAGAGGCGTCCCCATATGTTAGCATTGTCAAAAAATTCCATCCTTGAGCTCGTGTGCCTTGGTCTTCCTCTCCTCTCGTGGCAGCCTTTGATCACCACCAGTTAGTTTGCCCATGGCTACCGCCAACAACTTGAATGCATCAAACTTGGTGAACACAACAATAACAGGCACTGGACAAGTTGTGAGCTCAATATTACAACCAGTGAATGACTCTTCCTGCGCAGCTTAAGTTATTACCAATTGGCATGAACCCGCTTCTTGAGTTGTGTCGTGGTAGCACGATCTGCGATGAACTTCTTCAATCGTTCGAATTCATCTACAGAACCAGCTTCGAAGCCCTGCGAGTCATGGAAGACGAATTTGTCATTGCTGCGGAAAATCAATTCGTTCTCGATGTTGTGAATTCCGCGCTAGCATGCATCGGTAAAGATGTGCCTCATGTCAGTGTCCGATATGTAGTGATCCTCACCCCCCATGGATCCCTCAACCTGGGTCAGATCAATCTAGCAGTCGGTTTTGTAGACCAGTCATCCATATGTATCAAACCAGACACGCACCTTCTTTCCTTCTCCATCATACACTTCCGGGTTTTCGGTAGTGTTACAGATCGCGCTGAGGATAGTCGTCTTGCCAGCGTTCGCTCGATAAGGATCCTGAAGCGGCCGAATTTCTCTCGGATGTTTTCGAAACCGCCTGTTTTGTTTGTCTCCATGATTAAGTATGAGCGTAGAGTTGAAGTACTTGGTCACGTCACCGCGAGAGCGAGGAGGAAAGTGAAGTGCGCCGCCGATCGGTCCCCGGCGATTCCCCGCACCTACTTCCGATATCCGCTTCGGAACGGCAAGTCCAGGTTGGTCGGGAATATTCGGAAGGGCTTTCTCGGAGGCGTGGGGGTATTACATGGCTTTCGCAATTCCCGAGTAGATACATAGTTCACAACAACACGCTTTGCACGCAGTGAATCTTCAACTTGGTTACTTGGGACCGTCCGTCGCCGTCTAAATTAGCCAATTTGACCCCCGCGACGACGTCACCTGAGCAAGAAAAGAAAATGACGGACCCATCCTTCTGAATCACGACGATCCAGCGATTTCGACGTCGTGACCTCAACACCTTTATGATTTCGACGAATTTGCAACTTCGGAGCCTCGCACAGTCCCAACCGCCACCGCAGCCACCAGCTCACTCACTGGAACGCCTGGCGATTTTGACTTTGGCGACCGCGGAAGACGACACGTTTCGCATTCACAGTGGTCATTCCGCGCTCCCGGAGGACGATATGAAGGCAAGCCAGTGGTATGGCATCATGTTCAACGGATTGCTGCTGATATATGCGCCTGTATTCTAGTTACATTCAAATTCACCATCCCGGAACCCGCCCACGTCATCACAGCTACGCCACCCCCACATATCATTGACCAGCTGGTTGAAATATGATTCTCGCCCGTCGACGCACGTGCTAGGCTAACGTTTTTGATGTGCAAGCTGCTGCAGAGCTCTTGCTCTCTTAAAGTGGTCAGGAAGGATCCCCTCAGCAATCCTCTCGTCCGCCAGAAAGTGAACGCGGAAACCGAGAAAGGAACAAGAGGTCGGAATGGTGAGGGTGAGAGAAAGGGTACGTAAGTACGTGGGGGCGATTGCGAGGGTGCATCCGGACAAGGTGAGTTGGTTGTTTTCGTTCGGTGATGCATAGGAATGGGACGATACGTGGGGGCGATTGCGAGGGTGCATCCGGACAAGGTGAGTTGGTTGTTTTCGTTCGGTGATGCATAGGAATGGGATGATACGTGGGGGCGATTGCGAGGGTGCATCCGGACAAGGTGAGTTGGTTGTTTTCGTTCGGTGATGCGTAGGAATTGGACGAGGCTGACGAACATGGGAGATGATCGGCATTGGGGGTATCGCACGATTCGTAGTTGAATGCAGGGAACAACGGACGATCGCGAATGGGGTGTGTGAGGCGTTGAACGACACTTGGACCATGTTTCAACAGCAGTGATCTCTCATAGAGGGACGCTGGGCTACGCGTGCATCGAGACAATTAACTATGTAGCTTGTCCGATCTCAGAAGTGAATTCATGGTCGAGGATGCTTGTAGTCAGTGAAACATGAGGCGATGTGTTCGTTGTAGATAGCGTTCCGGACCTCCCAAGAAAAATGAGAGTATACATTGTTGAAATGCTCATGATGGATATCCAAGACGACGATGCGGCAGCCTCTTGCCTTGAAGCTATACACCGAGTCAACACAGTCACTGGAAAAGGCCTCTTAAAGGTCTCAAAAGGTATTTCAGACACGCCTCTGGCCACCCCCCGCACTGCTGATATGCAAAAGAGGGCTTACATGGCAAGGACACGTCTACTACCATCTTATTTCAGACGACACAATACAAAGTATCTATAATCCAGTGCACTCTCGCGTGACTGGACCAAAATGGAACGAGAGAAGAAGCCCCGAAGCCCTTTAACGTCTTGGAACGAGACTAGGAGGTAGGTGTGAAATGTTGGTGGCACGTCTAGTTCGAGATCAATATTAATATTGGAAACGAGGTGAGCCTTGCCAGCGATGTCAGGCCCTGCGGCAGCATCACAACTTGATACCGTGGCGTTGTGGCTTCAGCCAAGGTCGCGAACTCTATAGTTCATGGGTGATACGGGCTAAAAAATTCGCAGATGAGGAAGCACGGAGCAACCAATCCGAAGAGGTCATATTATATCGCCCACAGCCGCAGTGCTTCCCTTCGTGATGCGAACGACACGATGTAATGGCGATATAAATAAATCAAGAGTGACTTGCGCTTCCCACGGCAACGCCGATGCTTAGCAGACGCCTTCAACGCCAGCGCATCCGTATCATTGACACCGTTAGCAGTAACTGCGACCTCCGACAATCACATTCCAATCAGCGGGTATTCACCGGTCAGAACGAGGGATTGGATTGGATCATCTTCGGAGGGCTTGATTAATGATTCCCTTTCGATATTGAGAGATCCCCGGGGGGCGCGCGAATGTCGTTGACGGTGTCGATTCGCTGTTGGGTAATGATGCCGACATAGACAACAGATAGACATGACGCACGATCGCTACGGCGGTCAGCTTGAAATCACCAGTGACCACGAATATCTGGACGCTCGCTCTCCAAATCACATCAATAGCGGACGGAACGTCCGGTCGGTGGGGATCACAGATGCCCACCAATTCAACCAAAGTTAGTGCATTTTCCGTACATCATGTCTATGCCTTCCAAATCGCTCGGGGGATGTCGATTTTGAACGTGTCAAGAGGTTTGCGTCTTCTAACGATCCTTGAGCGAACGCATTGACACGCAAAAAATGGGGCTTACATGGCAATGATACGTTGGCCTTCTCTCGACCATGTGCTCTGCAGTACCGAGAACTGTTCGCACGCAGTCCTATCGAACGGAACAAGATACCCGGTTCATCCCTCGGCGATCATCCAACCGTTTATCTCAATGATCGACAGCATCCACTTTTTCTTTGAATTGAAAGCAGTTTCGGAAGAGCATTGTCGGTGGGATCCCCCTTGACAGAAACAGAGGGATCAGCGGTAGCAGCATCGAACTCTGCGCCGTTTCAAAGCCTTCTGACCTTGTTGCCTTGTGAATGGCGTCAAGGACGATGATGAGTATCTACGATGAACACGATGCCGAGAATGAAGAGGGAGAGGCGCAGAGGTGACACCCTGCAAGGAAAATTGCGACACCGAAGTTGAAGGCCTCCGGAGACTGGCCCAAGGGCTTGTACGAGAACTACAGATAATTTGTCATTGACGGGAAGGGTGATGTGAGTGGTAAGACGTACGATCGTGACGATGAACGCAACCCACATAAAAAAGAGCTCCGAAGACATAGTTCAAGTGTCTTCAACCAGTACTTGGTAGGAGGAAGGCTAATGATGTTTTTACCGTCCTTCAGTTTGCGTCCAACGGCGGCTGAATCGAGACCCCACTACCTCTGTTCAACGCCTTTTCGTTTGCTAGCGCTATGCATTCCACTCCGCTGCGGCCACTTACGGAGAGACTGCAGGAGTAATGAACGTAGGAGTCGTCAATTGGGATGAGATGGACGTCGATGGCAGCGATGGCACCTGCAGAATCCGCAGACCTCTTGGGTTTTGCGCGCCACAACTTTCTCATCCACACGGATGGAGAGAGTGCGATGGCTGTTGGCGCGGAGAGGTCAGTAAGCGCGGTCTTGGGCGCATAGGATGGAAACGAGGTACCCTATCTGTATATACCATGCCCCAGGCGAGCTTGGATGCTTGATGACGCGAGGGTCGTGGGTGTGGTGGAGGAGAGCGGTTGCGTATCTGGGCAAAATGACAGCGAGCGTGTTGGGCAAGAGAAGGGCGTGGGACTGTGTATCGGACGTGTCGGGAGATGATGAGCTCGTCTTGTTTTCCTACAAGGGACGGACGTTGGCGAGGGTCTAGAGTACCGAGGCAGTAAGTTCGACGCTACTATAAAAAAGTCAACGCTACAGTGGATTGGAACAAGCAGTCCTAGTAGTACCACAGATTATGCGGCATATGTGGCATACGTGCTTCCACCCTGCCTAGATACGCGCAGACGATCTTACCCTAGATCTCGGATGTGCCAGTGCTTGGCGTAGTGCGCGAGGGAGAGGATTGACCGCGGGGGGCTAGTAGTACAACACCGAGGAGGATATACGTTGCAGAGGCAGGATCATTGAGCGCAGCGTTCCACGAACCTCCCACGTGTCCTTGGGTAGCAAGCCATTTGTTCCGAGAAAGGGCTAGAAGATCGCTGTCGACCAAATGATCGATTCAAATCGGCAGCTTCGGTCCAGGTTCCCACGAACGGTCTCGACCGTTTTGGACATACACGACCCCTGAGGCCCAGTGAGTCACGAGAACGGCTGAGGAATTCTCGCAAACAAAAGGACGAAAAACATGTTGTGCGCCACCCCCTGGCGAGCTCAGACCTCCGAGAAGCCTGTCGGCTCGCGGAACCTGGGAAAGTCCATTCCATTTTCCTTGAGACGAACCAAAGTTTGGCAGGCGAGAATTCTAACATTTCACCCACGCTCCCCTGTCACGGTATCCTTGAAACACAAGGCCCAGTGACTGGGATCACTCTCATTGTCAGCCGGAGCGGTACACGCTACTGGGATTGTCCTGTCTGCCGACTGCAGATCAACGTCTCCAAGGAAGTCCAAAATGTACGAAAAGGAGGCGGGTAGTGGCATGCACATGGTGCTCAACAAGGGCATCGAAGGAGATAGGGTTGGGCCCGAGCGTCAAGATATACGAGCTGGATGTCGACGCAACCACTGGCAACTCTTCTGTGGTCAACCCGCTTGTGATATTTCTGCATGTCCTCCGACTTTCGTACTCACACCAAACTTGAACTGAAACCCGACTTTTCAGTACATTTCTAATCGCGTCCCGGGACATGTTCCTGCCTCGCTCCATCGAGATCGAGATCGTTACATAAGACAATCCAAGACGCGTACTACAAGCCCCGCCGCGATGCCACCTGCGCCCCCAAGAACAGGCATCTCGGATGACCACATCAGGTACGTCTTCTCGGACAAGATCAGCACGCTCACCCAAGCCTGCTCCGACGCTTAAACTTCAACCGCTTCCCTTGGTCTCGGCATCGTCATCTCAGAGCCCCTCATCCCGCATCTTACAAACACAGTAGACAACTTCGTGTTGTATCTGAAAGCAAATTCTTCCTCAAGACTCCAGCTTTGGCCACTCTCCGCGTTGTACAACAAGGAGTTCAAGTCTACTTGAACACAATTTAGACCTTCCGGGTTCGGGTTTTCCAAGTGCTGTTACAGAATGGCATCACAAGTTTAGGCAGGAAGGAGACCTGACGGGGGAGACGAGCACGGCCTTCCATTCGTATGTATGCCCAGCCAAGTAAGTGGGCGAAAAGAACGTGTTTATGCTCGTCTCATGACTAATCTGTTTTGGCAGAGGCTAGGATGTTCTGTTGCCCAGGTGATTTTTTTCGAGGAAGAACGTGCCGATGATCACGCTCGTTATCGCGGATGCTTTCGAGATTCAGCGAAATTTAGCTCGTCGACAACGATGTTGGCCCGACGTACAAAGCGATCATCTCCAGGACGTAGTAGATCCAAGATCAAGACCCGCATTCAATCGATTTGGACGTATTGCTCGCGAATGCCCGATACGTCATGCCCGTTGCATGCCATCTTCAAAATTTCTGGCTGTTTGCAAGTTCCTTTCCAATGCGGAGCTCTCTGTTATATGGCCTGTGATGTCCTGCGTTCTTGAGATGCATCATCATGCCACTTATCATGCTGTTATTAACCTACAGTGCACCTGTATCCTATGCCATAAAAAAGGCACTGTATTCAACTTGTCTGATGCTCAAGTGTGCACACGGCACACACATGAGTTGCTGTTGGAGGAGTTCAAACAAGCAAAACCTTCGGACTGAGAAAAGTGCAGTGTTTTTGGCCCGGCACGGATTGCACAGAAATTGGGGTTCAGGGAAATACAGATTACAAGGATGGTACCACTGCGCACTGCAATAGGGGTGCCAAGGAGTGCCATAGCTCCACCTCCCTAGCACACCTCGGACTCGGAGCGGAACAGAAAAAAACGCACGTGGGGTGCCAATGCACGAGTGTGAGGTAGTGAAAAGACATGGAATACATCTCCGTCATGCCTTTATTCTTTTCGCTTTTCTGGAACTCTGATACTGGGTCCCGACGAAGACGCCAGGAATGAAATCGTATTCCCCGCACCTCGTCAAGTCGTTTGCTCACGCGTCGGAGCTTTGAATTCTTCGTGTCAAAACTTCGACTTGAGAGTGATTTTGACTATGCATTCCTCGCAAAAGCATCCCCCGGGTATGTTGGTGCAGAGCTATCGGCATTGACGAAGTCTCCAAGGAAAACATTGATACCTCAATGGTCGTCGATTCGACCCCTCGCTCCCCACCATAGAAGGATCACCACCTATTCGACCGTTCTCATCACTTGTCAGCGAGCTCTCCTCGAGTTCCATAGCTCATTTCTTGAATGCACACCCATACCCACTGACAGAATCACAGCTTGCACCCCTGCCAGTGGGAATCACATTCTCTGATTTCCGCGCTGCACTCTCCCAAGTCCAGCACTCGTCGAAACGAGAAGGTTTCGCCACGGTACCCGATGTTACGTGGTCTGACATCGGCGCGTTGCATGGCACACGGGAAGAACTCCAGATGGCAATCGTGCAACCGATACGACGACCCGAATTGTTC
>JBBPPB010000034.1:0-29312 GCA_038091755.1 Leccinum pallidistipes | reverse complement strand
CTGGGACTACGCTCCTATTGTTGGAAACACTCATCCTTCCCTCGCTCATGTTTTATGGACTAAAATGGACAATCTATTCAGAAAGAAAGGAATACCAGGACAATTCCTTATCTTTTCAGATCTTTTACGCACCCGTGTCGACACAAACAAAGTCTCTGAGGGCTCGTCAACCATCACTTCCCTGTTTACACAACTAGAATCAGCTGGTCTAACGATACCCCCTCATCTCAAAGCCATGATCCTTCTATCTCGCCTTCCTTCCTCCTTCGATCAGATGATTTCCCACATAATTCAAACTGTGGAGCAAGCCGACTTCACTGTTGATGCAATGCTTCCTCGTATCTCAAAGGAAGTTAATACTCTTCGTTCTGGTCTCACTTCTCGTTCTCTCGCTCATCGACTCTCCTCTTCCGGGTCTAACAACCCGAGATCCAATAGTTCTATCAATCGTACTTCTACTCTTCGTCGTGGACCTGGTCCACAATGCCCTTGGAATAACAACCAATCTGGTAATGGTAACCAAAACGGTAACCATTTTCCGAATCATCCTAATGGTTCGAGCTATAACCAGAACCAAGGTCGTGGTAGAGGTTCTTTCAGAGGTCGAGGTAGTGCTTCTGCTCGTCGTGGTAAACACCAAGCAGATAATTACCAGAAACGACAAGAACGAAAGAAAGGAAAAGGACGTGCCACTGTAGCAGATGGAGCCTTCACAAATATGGCTACCATTGATGAAGAATCTCTGGTATTTGAAGTTTCTGACTCTACCGATGCGACAGATATCTTACTGGAACAGGTTTCCGAGGATGTTTCCGTCATTTATGACGAGTATCAAGACGACTATATGGTTACGCAGGAAGATGAAGAAGATAAGAGTTCCACTATCGTACATTCCGGATGGGCTTCTCCCTCCGAGACCTTACAAGTGGCTCAATCTTCTCTCATCAATATGACTATCGTAGTCATCAGGAAATCGATGAGAGTTCGATAAAGCTTTATCTGATCCTATCAATGATGGAAAGTCTGCCAAAAATATCATTAATACAAAGCATTTGGCCTAGTCTTATATGTGCTGGGTGGGGTGATGAACTATATCCTTATTAATAAGACTGGTTGTAACTGGTCAGATTAAACACACAGTGATTGACTTCAATTTCTGCCATATCTACCTAAGATTGTATATCATGATGAAGATTATACACAAGCTCTAATTACAGAATTAGCCAATGTAACTCCAGAATGATCATGTAGTTCAGAACAGGTCTTTTTTGTATGTCTGTCAATGTTGGTGCAGATGGCCATACATATCTGAGTGGAAACTTATGGAAATGTGATCCACTGTGATAGATATTTTCAAAGGTGGCAAGATGATTGTGTAGTTCAGAAGAGATCTTCTCTGTATGTCTGCAGTGGTTGGTGTGGATGGCTATATTCATCTGAGTGGAAACCTATGGAAATGGGACACAGCATTGGGACACAGCATGATAGATACTTTCATGTGACAATGGAATGATAATCTATGTGGTTCAAAGTAAGACTTGTATCTAGAGTCCCGGTCCGTTGTGGATGATCGTGCACTCCTCAACATGACAGTCTATCATAGTGCACTGTGTTGAGGATCATCTTTTGATTCATTGACTCGTGAAACGATGTTCATATTTGAAACAGGAACAAACGGCAACATGATGATAACTATCAGATGTATGTACGCTATACCGTCACATTCCTCGCCCGTTCAATATACTCCACCCTCTTCTCCCTAATCCTTGCCAATGCACTGTTCTTGGATGGTATGCGTTCTGTTTCAGAATAAAGCGGAAATACTTGACTAAATTATGATCAGAAAAATTCAGATGCCATGTAATAAGTTGACGACTTACCGATTCCACCAAATCAACAGTTGCTCGACCTCGTCTTTCTCATCACGATCGTCAAGTAGCTCCACAATGGAGTTATAGAAGCGTTCGGAATCCGTAATTAAATCTGTGCGGGAAAAAACTTGTGCAGAAGATAACGCAAAGCGTGCCTTGCAGAGTATAAATATCAAAGATAATACAGATAATGTCGTATTAGGCAAAAAATAATAAACAAAAAAGAACCCACCTGAGTAGCGACATACGCAATGGAAGCCTTTGTCACGGAGCGCATACCGTGAATGCGAGCATTTCCCGATCGAGTGGCCCGGGGTTCCTGATCGACGGAGCTTGGTGAAGTAAATATATGCTTGAAGGCCTTGATTGTACAAGTGAGCGCTGCACGACATTGTAGGGAAATGCTTACGGAAACGAGCAAACCGCTCCTCAACAATCCGTTCCATGGATCCTCAGAATCGTAAGTGTAATTCGCAAATAAGAAGACCGGCCACTGATCGCCGGAAACCTGGATCTGCCCGCCGACTAACTTTGCCTTGATACTGTGGGTTATATTAAATTCTGCTTATCAGGCTAGAACGCCAGTTGAAATATACCGGACACGTACTCAGTATTAGCCCAATCTAGTCCGGCAGGGCAGAGAAGTGCTCCTGTGCGTTCATGGTTGAACCCGCGACCAGATTTCACATTCCGTGGGATATGTGGATTGAGAGACTGGCCTTTGGGAGTGATCCAATCCACAATCGCGCTCTTCATGCCCTTGGTATCATCGGCTCTTGCGCCATTGGCACCTTTCTGGATCTGTTGAGATTACAGTAAGTGTTGTTTTGAAGTGCATAGTACACGACGAACCAGATCTGCTATCTGAATCACCTCCTCCTCCGATGATTCCATGAGCCTCGCCTCCAGGCCAGGCACCAGTCTCAGCATTTCTCGGAACACTGCATATTCTTTTCGTTCACTAAACCACATCTCACCGTGAACAATTACCTCCAGACCTGCGAGAATAGAAACTTACTGAGCAGTCATGGACTCTGGGCTTTCATCCGAGCGTTCACCCATCAATACGATGCCATTAGTGATGAGTGTCTGCACATTGCAGAATGTATGCACCGCCCTGCCAAAATGACGGCCATGGTGCACCAAAGGATCCTGCGTGGTTCTAGCAAGGAATCAGCGTTATCTATGGTTATCAAAAAATGATACTAACGGTCTCTTCCTAGGGCCTAATTCCAAGGCATTCGGACATGCGCGCTTGCGCACAGTGAGCGCCGAGGCCGAGGCGCTAGATTCTCGCTCCTCGCTGTTTGACATAGTAATGAGTCGATGAGAAACAAGCGTTGAAACAATGGAGGGGATGAAGTGCGCTGGTGGTCATCGCTCGATCCTATCGCGCCTTTATACCTCTGGCATAGACCACGGGAAATCTGTGATTACATACCTGCGCGAATCCCGCTCATCGATGCAGATGTTCACACGCTGCTCGTGAGAACCTCGCCAATGGAGGGCGGAGTTAACCTGCGAGGCAAAATCACAGCTGCAGGCAAGGAGCGTGGCAGTTGCTGACAAAAAAGAAAATTCCAAAGATAGTAAAATGTTCGTGCGGTCTCATTTGCAGACAAAACCCTCCCCCACTATTCGTGGGAGTCGGGGATAACACATACATTGCGAGCTCCCGACAGGTATGCGTTGGGAAGGAGTCGAATGTATCCCATTGGCGCCATGTCTTACTATGCAGCATAACCAAACCAAGAAGTTGACATTATTCGTACTTCGATAATGACAACTTCTTGGTTAATGACAACTTCTTGGAGCCTCAGAAGGATAATGATTCGGCTATACATTCCGAACAAAACCAGGGATGAAGTACATAGTAATTGTTAAGAATAAGTGAGCACAACAACAGTCGGTATGCAGACAATGCTTATTTACGATGAGAACAGTGCAAACGGAGTGGGGAGATTCAAACAGTACATTGCTTCTAATGACAATGACTCGGATGAGCTGAGGAGTGACATAAGGATGGCAACCTACCACACATCGAGTCTTATAGCTGATGCGGGACACAGCTTTCATGAATCTTCCGACGGGGGTAGAGTCATCCTGAATGCCAAGGTGTGCATCGTACATGCGAATGGTATCCTCGAGACCCAAATCGTCGATCAAATAAGAACAGTGTGTTTCAATATCGCTTTGTGCTGAAGCTAGGAGGAACAAAGCCGCCTTCTTCTTGTCCATGGCTTCCTTCAACAAAGTGTTTCGGTCTTCAGGGGAAGGGCGGAAATGCGTCGGTAGAATCTATTAGGGGAAATGAATGTTATCTTTCCGTAGATGCGAAATACAAGAGACTCACCAATCTGCCTTTCGCCTCGTCTAAGACCTCTTTTTCCGCTGCTGAGATGGGATTGCTATCACGTTTGATGGGCCGAGATACAGGAAAGGGAGGGGGACGAGGAGAGCCGGCATTCGTGGTATGGAACGGCGACAGTGGACGGTCAGGCATGTGCGAGTGGACCATGGGAGTTTCACTCAAAGAGGATCGTAGACTAAGTTACAGGCTTGACGTTGGACGATATCTCCAACTTCTGCCATTTCCCACGGATCTGACACTCCGATAACTGAGGTTGGTTATGGTATTACTTACTCCGACATGTCCGAGGTCATTGAACCGGGCCGTGCAAACTAACGCCGAACTCAGGTTTGTCAGTGCCCTCCGGGATTGAATCATTGGTAGTAGTTCCTGGACTGTCTGACAGGTTTAGTCAGAACGTGCATACCCATCAGTTTTAATTCGGCCTCTTCAAGTGGTAAACAGAGACCTGCGTCAAACCCCGTGTCTTGATCCTAGTGCTTGTTGACGCGCGCACCGAAGTATGGAATCATAAGAAAAGCAAAGAACGTTGCCAAAGGGAGGATGACTGAGAAGAAGGAAGGGGATTGTGCCAAGCCGAATTCAAAAGGAAGAGGTTTGAAGAACAACGATCGCGGAGACACAATCATCAAATTAAATCAAGTTAAATGGCGTGGGTAATATATTGTCCGTAGGCCCATCTGTCTGTGTCACAGCCTTGCGACAATGCGACTTAGTAGCACAAGGCAACACGACTGACTATCGAGCGAAATATTTATATATTAGCCAGTTTCAAGTGGCGAACACAACAGCGAGCGAGCAAAACGTATTATGAGTTGGGCACGATTAAGAACTCTTTTGGACATAGTCCTGGCAGCGCCGAAAACTGTTTATCGAGAAGTTTTGGTAGAACGCGAGGGGTTCGAGGGCGATGTCATGCTCGGCTTCGGCGTTGGTGCGTGCGAGCTATGGCCATGACAGACAGGAGGAGAGTAAATATTTCCGATGTACACCTGGAAAATGAGTCAGACGATCAGACGGAAAACAACACAAACTCGGAGATGGACGACAGCGTGTGCAGTTCGTCGTGGCTTGGAAGGGTTGAAAAGATGCTTGCGAGAATGATAGCGGAATTACGCGGACCAAACGTAGTACCTCCGACAACTTGACAACATCAACGACCAACTCCCCTTTATCATTATACAACCCCTCCTCGTGCAAGATGTCAATAATCACCTCGGTGCACAGATCACACGAAGGGCCCGGTCACCCATAGTTGACCAGCAAAATGTCGCTGTGCTTGACCCGCACGGATTGTATGCAAAAACATTGATACCACTCGACTTGGAGATTGATGATCTGCCAACCTTAGGCTTTCGTTATTTCTTCATTGTTAAGTAGAAAATGTCAACACACCTGGCTCGACAGATTCCGGCCTTGCCCTTCCTTGCCCTTGGCAGTCGGCGCCGGCTCCTCCTCCTACTCCAAGCTCTCATCGCGCTCACTCTCCTCTCGTTCCTTGTTCTCGTCTCGGGCAGGCCTACCCAACACCTCCGGAATCTGCATACTGTTCTGTCAAAGCATGCATAAACGCCGTACACCGCTTTTGCACATCCTCCCCTAGCTGCACCGAGAGCAGTTCCGTCGGAAGAGAGTCGCCTTGTGTCGACGGCGCTTGGATCGGACAGTCTCGTGGTCAGACACGCACGTTCAACGAATGTTGGAAACTCACCACGCATTTCACGACCTCGACCGTATTCGACTGTTGCCCAACAACATAATCAGCTTCTCGACCAACGAGTCACGTTGCTCCCACATCTTTTTGTCGAAACGACTCACTGTCGGCTGACGCATCCTTGACGTCTGGCAAGCTCCGCGCCTTCCATATGATGTGCAGCCCCGGGCCAAGCAAATGTAACCCCTGCTCGACTATCTGGCTCGGCATCAGCTTCGATATAGTGACAAATCACGACGACACTCACCCATTCCTCTCCTCCTCCTTATACCCTAACCAGCCCCTCTCGACGAGCGCAGAAACAGTATCCCACGCACTGCACTGCCCCCCCCCCTCGTCCTCTTCCATCCAAGCACACATGTCCCTCGACCAGCTATCCGCGCACACGTACCGCCCAGCGCGAGTACCTCGTCCTCTGAAAACGCCGCCACCTCGATCTCTTCACGGCCCTGCAACCGCATCGCGCAGTTGCGTCAGCCAGCTCGTCCTCGAGCTCCAAAATCTTGGTGCTGTTCGTGTTAGTCAGTGACGTCGCCGCCATGAAATACCGAACGGTAGAGACGGCCTTGGTGAGCACGGACGGCGAGTGGATGAGAAACTGCTTCAGTACGTCGTCCCAGAGACTCGCATACGCTTACGACAACTTCGTCATTATAGTCGTTTCGTCATTATAGTCGTTTTAAAATGGTACAATAGGCATATGCTGTGAGAGTGCAGATGAAGGCGACGATATCTGGGTCGACTCTATCAAACGAGTCCAAGGCTCAGGCACAGATTGAGAACGTGAATTCATACATACCAAAAGTTTCATCGTCATTACCCTTGTATGTTGAGAATTTGCGTGGTGTCATGTGTCACATTTGAGAGCATTTTTCGTCTTCAGTGACGTTGATATTCGACCCAGACCATCTGCTTGTTTGCAAACGGCCATCGGTACATGTCGGGCAGGAGTATGATCAGGCAATATCCGAATTTGATGTGAAAGAACTCACAAATATCTGTCTACTAAAAACGAACTGAATGAATGGCGCGTGCGTTCAAGGAACCGACGTGACTCCACGGGGTATCTAGACAACCAAGAACAAACGAATGAGATGCGAACATGTGCAAAAGGGAAAGAGACGAACCAATCCGTCCATGAACTTATGTAGTTCCAAATAAACGCCACGGGAAGAAAGGCTTGACAGAAGGACGGAGCGCACTGATGGATGGAAGTGAGCCTCTGCCTGCTGCTATGCACGTCTTGGTCTCCGATCCGTCTTCGTACTGATGTGCCACTGGGCGGCGACGACTCAGCGTCAAGAGAAACGGAGCGAGGCGCACAACATACCGAAAACGATGGGTGGGAGGTAAAAGTTGCGGAAGATGGAGTCAATAAGCCCCGTTGCTTGGACTCTGTCCAGACCATGTCCTAGTCTAACCGACAGATTTTCTTTCAGAGCGCGAGACGAAATGTGGGTGTGACACGCACCGCGCTGGTACTCAGGTCAAGTTCGAAGTTGATATCCCCGAGGACGACTTGGTCCGTGCGAGTGGCGGGGTGAATGACGAGGGTGGCGGCGAGCGAGAGCAACGCACCGTAGAGTGACTGTGTGGAATAGGTGGTCGCCCTGGACAGCTTGAGAACGTTGGTGAGGTGGTACCCATTAGGCGCCCCGGATCGAGAGCCACTTGGTCACAGTGTGGGCGTCTCTATGTGATTACAGCCACAGGCTACTACTGCGCTCGTATCTGAGACCGAAGTGGGAGTTAGTGGTAACAGGCGTGCGCAACTTCTAGACTCAGCTTACTGGTTAACAGTTGCATATCGTTCATTCGCTGCGGGTATTAAGGAGAGAGTGCCAATGAACTTGAAACGTCCGTGACGATGAGAGTATACCTGGATCAGAAGGTCAGACAAGTGCCTTTCGAGGGTGGGGTTCGCGAATCTCCTGACGTTGTCTTGGCTTTCCGGTTTTGTTTTAGATGTGTAAGCAGGGAAGGGATCAGGTTAAACAACTGTCGATCAAAGTAACTTGAAAATCCAGTCAGCTGATCTGAGTCGACCTCGGCTGTGTTATCTCCGTGATTAGCTCGGGATCTCGGGATCGACGTTGCGGCACGACGACGAAGGGTGCAGCGAGAGGCGCGCATTTGCGCAAGGATGGGTCCGGGTTGGCGAAGTACTCGTTGTTGTTGAAAAACGAGGCGATTAGGGCCAAGAGGAGGTGAACGGCATGATCAACGGTAGCGTCGAGAGGTAGCACATGCGGGTGACCGTTTCACCGTTGCCAACGCGCGAGAACGGGGCATTTTCATGAACGGATGAGGGCGAGGTGGTACCGTAGCGTGATGAGGATATGTCGTTGTGCGTGTTGGCATTCGCAAGGGCGCACGAGAGATGAGGAGGGCGGTGTGGTCGCGCTGGTTAACCGCGTTTACGCGTCGAGGGAACAGTACGTCATTAGCAGCCGTGAGGACGACTCGGAGGGGGCTGACGGGAAATTCAGCAGCGTTGAGGGACGCGCTGTTTGGTCGTTTGGGACGCGAATGCAGCAAAGCAAACAAAGCGAAGCCATTTCTCTCGGGCCAGAGTGGTCCAAAACATGCTCATGTGAGTACCCGTGTACGATGCAGCTGTATTTTCTTCTCAACGATGCCTACTAGGTTTGCAGAACCCCTTGCAATACTGGAGATGGGATCTTGGTGGCACAAGCCATAGGTGCCAAGCTTGCCGCCGTCTGGATGTCAAGCACTTGTTGGGTGATGGACGCTGGGGACAGGAAGCTAAGCAATGAGCTCACCAAGTCCGAGTACCCGCTGGGCATCATGGCGTCGACGAAGGCCAAGACTTCATATTGCAACATGACGGATGCGCCTTCCATCCACTGCCAATGAGTGTGGGACGCGGACTCGGATGGTCCCACGACTTCGAAAGGAAGAGTACGGCGACGAGGTCACAGAGAAAATTACCGCGTCCACTATCGAGAGTGGTTGGGATTTGTAAGGTAACATTAAGTCTGTTTGGCAAGTGTTGTGCTTACTCCGGGATGGTGGAAGCATAAGGGAGGGGTATATTGCATTTACATTTACTTGTATGGTTGGCGGGTGATGATGGGGCTAACCAAGGTCTCGAGGTGGACTACCAGCCGCCGTTGTAGCATCCTATTGATTTAACTATAAAGACTTCCACCACCGAGTTGACGTTCAATGCAGTGACGTTTACGACTACGTTTATTGTCCTCCGATTGAATCAGCCCACCGTGACAGTGTCATGGCCTTACTCTGTGGGAATTTGCTGAGGCTCAGGGTGAAACGCTTGATGTTGTTTCCCGCCAAAGGAAACGTCATGGTTGTGCTGGTGGACCGTTTTCGAGCGATCCGGCATCCACAATATACTAAGACCCACGACCTTCAACTTCGTCGTGATAAAAAGGTTCCGGTTATAATATTCCTCGTCGAGACAAGTCCACGGAAGATGAGTGCGCATTTTATCGAATAATGCTGAATCTGTTTATGCCCTGGCGTACACTCGATGACTTAGTATGCTTACCTGCCAGTGGAGAAACGTAGGCCGAGTCGTTTGAAAGGACTGAATTGCCACAAAATTTTGTCAGTTAATCGACAATAAAGACGCGAAGTCAACATACAATATTAGATACTTCAAAATAACCGCCGCGGCGCCGAAGTATTTGATGTGCCATTAACCATGTTGTCCGATGAAAGAACGTTAAGATTACCTTGAAGTAGAAATGGCTACAGGTTGCGAAGGAATAGATATTTTAGAAGATGGAGACGAAGACACCGCGCTCACAGAATCGTTACCGTACGAAGTACCGCGGAAGATGAGAAGTTGATCGCCAACCTGACCCTCCGCTTTTTGAGTGATCAGAAATTTAAAGGGAAAGGTAAAGCGATGAACGTTAACGACGACGTGGTCACGCCTGTTTCCCAGGACCTACAAGCCGACTTATCGACATTGGCCAAATAGATACGCCAGGAAAAGATGAAGAAACGACTTCGGCTTGCGGAAGTCAGCGAAGATGATGATCCTCCGGTGTTCAAACGTTTTCGAACAAATGAAGACGTTCGAATGAACATCAGCCAGGTACAACAACAGGATATATAAGTACGAATGAGACATCCGAGTCTGCAAGTGACAAGCAAACACTTATCGATAAGGTCGAAGTATCCTTTGCACTTCGAAGAAACGTTGAGCAGCAACGACGATAGTCTCTGAAATGCTGCCGTGTTAGTAAATATTGCATGACAAGGTGCGACCGATGTACAGGAGAACGCACCTTACGAAAAATTCGGCCTTGCATATGTAATTTTGAGCCTGCGAACGATTTCGCCACTGGTAGCCGAAGCGAGCGATGGACTCGGATGTATTGTGATATCATATTGAGGGCGGCGAGCTGCGCAGTCCATGCTGTCTTGCAAGTTCCGCTGGCAAGGACAACGTGCTGAACGGCGCTGTGAGCACTTGCAGGAGATCTGATGCAAGACATTCAACACGGTTTTGCCACTGAAGTGGATCAACGTACCCGTCCCAATTATCGAAAGTGTTGAGTTGTGTGTGATCAAGGAAACCGTGTACACGGGCAGTGACAGACCAGAGTGGATTGAGGTCTGACAAGAGGTTGCGTATTTCAAGGTTGTCCGCGAGCTCGACGTACTCGACGAGACCCTTGAGCGTCGAGGGTAAAATGTCGTTTGCGTTGATGTCGAGTTGGTTGTGACATGGAAAGATGGCTTGCGAAAGACCCACTGGCCACAGATTGGCTACAACGGAGTTAGAAGAACAAGACATGGTGACAATCCGATACCGACCTGACGTTTCGAGATGAATCTTGTTATAAGGACGAGCGTAAGTCGTTTAAAACCAAACCTTGTCACATCGTTTTGCCTTGTGTCGTATCAATTACTTGTGGATAGCGATCGACGGGTTGTCTGATCTAGTTCAGATATCTTCTGGAGTTCAGTGTCGATGCACGGGCAAATCGGAGCTTGCGTCGCGCAAAGGTGACACAGGTGAAGTCACCAGTTCATTGAGCGGTGGTTCCTTGATGCCAAGAGCAACGTGTGCAGGTTCGAGAGTGGGATGAACCTTTGCACCAGCCTGTGAAGTTGAAATACTTCAGTCTAGAGTGGACTACATTGTCGACCCGCGTACCCCGACCGGTACGTCACAAACCTTCATAAACTGGTGCACCGGAAAGACCCTACTGTCGCAGTCCTGAACGAGAACTTACACGTTATCCTCGTGGACCAATGATGCGACGGTGTCAGGTGTCAATGGCGAGGAATTCCAATGTAAGCTTGGAAGACGAAGTTGCGACAGTGGCAAAACGAGGATCGTCGGATATGTACAGCGTGTTTGAACATCTTTCGTGGATGCTAAGTGCAGGGGATCTGGTCGGTTGAAAGTCGGGGATCGACGACCGTCCTAACCCAGGGCGTCGGACGCCGCGGAGCGATGAGACCGCCGTGCCCGTAGATGCACCTCGCGTAGCACCGGCTCGATCTCGTCCAGCAGCGCCGTCGTAGGCAAGTCTTTTGATTTGGCGAGTCGACTCTTGAGGATGCCGCTCGCCTTGTCGGACAGTTGGCGTTCGTCCATGGTGCTCTTGGTCACGAGGTCGACCAACGGCAGGACGAGCCGAACGTTGAGAGGACTCTGAGGTTCCCGCTTGACAAAGATGTCCACGAGATCGAGCACACGGTTTTTGAAATGCGTCGCTTCTCGTTTGGCATCAATTCCTTGTTGTCGCTTCAGCTTTCTTTTTTTTTTATAAAAAAGGTCGAGAAACCGTCAACAAACCTTTTCCGGTTTTCCGCTCGCTCGCTTTACCGCGGAAAATATCCGCCAGGGTGTCGTCGAGAGTCATCGTCTGCTCGTCGTCCATGAGATCTTCGTCAGAATCCCCTTCCGAATCGTCGACTTCGTCGACTTCCATCCCGCTCGCTTTGAATGCTTCTTCAATCTTTTTGCGTACTTGGTCGACGGCCTCGTCGTCTTCATCCTCAGAGCCGTCGCTCTCTTCAGACTCCTCTTCTCCCGAACTCTCTTCCTCGTCTTCATCTTCTTCCTCACCATCACCATTCATCTCATCGTCGTCCTCATCGACCAACTCGCTTGGATCCCGCCGTTCCAATTGCTATCGAATTTCCGTCAAAAGGCCGCTCAGCAAGCGAGACCCAAAAGAAAATCACTCACGCTAAGAATCAAATCGATCGTGCTCCCCTGCACAGCGCTCGTCACGCGAGAAAACGATTCGCTGGCGACTGACCGCGCAAACGCACTCGCCTTCTCCAAATACCCGATCATCACATCCACGAGGACGTCTATCGGCGGAGGTTCGTCCTCTGAAAGCGGTTGCTGCTGATGCGTCTTTGTCTTTTTCGATTTCTTCTCGCTCGACAAAAACATTTTGCGAATCGCTTCGAGAGTGGCCTGGACATTGGGGAGTGGAGCGTCGATAAGAGCGTCAAGAAACCATTGGCGGGCGGGAAACAAACCTCGAGGTTCTCGAGACCTTCAACCTCACCGCAGCGGCATTGTAGCAGGAACGATGTTAGGATCAATTCACACCCTCTCACTACCTCTCGCTTGTCCTCCTCGGTCTGGCGTGGGCAACGAAGTTTAGTCGAAAATTCCGGAGCAGGCTATATGTATACATACCTTCTTTTTCAGTTGGGCAATCGCTTTCTCCGTCGTGGTGAAAGAGGCTTGGACTTGCTCGTCGATATCTATCAATGCCTTGACGTGTTTGGCGTCTTTGTCCAACAAAGCTATGGTAGCAAGCGTCCGAGACGTCTAAAACTCCCCGTCGGATGCGACACCAGTCTCTTTGCGTGTGTGTTCGCCTATCGTGCATGTGAGCAAAAGTTGGTGCATTGCGGTCAAAAGGTGGACAAACCTCGCTTCACTGCCAAAACGTGAGCATTTAGAAGGCCGAGGCATCCAAGGAGTCTCTCGCGGCAATGTCGTTGAACGACTTCTGTGACAAGCGGTGACGGGGGTACGCGCAACTAGTTAGTTGTTCGCCGTCAGCGCGCATAACACACACCAACCGAATGCGGACGTACCGAGTGAACGGGACTTTTTTCAGACTTTTTGCGAACGACGAAAAGTCCGTTGACGACATAGAAGTCGAGTACAATCTGTACCCATACGTCGTCTTTTGGGATCGAACCATTGCGAGCGAGCGCTGCAAATTGGTCTGCGATCCATGTTCGTCGGGAATCTATCGCAGAGGGTTCCCTATCGCTCAGCATCTCAGTACGTTGCATACACAAAGAGGAACAGAGGATACTGTACTCTTCTACATCATTTGGCGAGTTCACTTGCTCAAGCAAGGACAGGACATACTTCTGGATACCCGCGCTGTCCATAACCGTTAGTATCGACTCGGCGGTCTTCGTTCGGGTCAGCTTGTCAAACTGCCCACTGCCATTGACGCCGGTCAATTGCAGAATCAGTGTAAATCCGAGGGACGGGGAGGTCTGCACGAGCGTTTGGATATGTCTTGCCTGCAATATGTATTCACAACCCCGAACAAAAAGTGAACGTAAAAGAAACATACCACGTCAAGAGAAATTTTATGCAAATAACGATCCTTGTTGGAAAGATGACTGATCCAAGACCGCATGAGATTCTTGGTAAAGAGCATCGGTAGCTCGGTGGGCCGGACCCGCTCTAGCGCTTTCTTGAACACTTGGAAACCCCAGTACTTCCTCTCTGCAGAAGACGAAGGGGAAAACAGAGACTCTATCTCGTGTATGAGTACTTAAGGCGAATGAACGAACAACGAGTGTACTCACCATCTACGACTATTCGGAAGAATTCGCTGAAAGAGCACTGCGGAGTGTTGTTTCTCGCGTGTAAATACGTTCCGGCCCTTGAACGCCGGCGCCAGCGTTCCCTCCCAATCGTGATCCGGCGCCAGCGTCTGCAACTTGAGGGTCATTGCGACCTTGTCTGGGGTCCACGCGCCCACGCCTACGCCATCTTCCTCTCTCTTGGTAGAATAGATTGTTCGGATCGTCGTCACGAGCGCTTCGTCCTTCCATGGCACCGACGACGCTGACACCGCGTCCACCGCCAAACCGATCGTCCACCACGCGCTCTCACGCAGCCATGACTTGGACGCGCCGATCTCCAGCAGGTAGGTCAGCACGGACACGTACGTTTCCAAGGGGGCCTTGATCGTCCAGGAGGAGGAAGAGGAAGAGGAAAGCGGCTGCTGACGCACGAGCAACCCCGACCGGACGACCGCCGCGATCCCGAACAAGCGCGCGAACAGGACGTCCCTCTCTTCCTGTCCGCTCATGGATTTGCTCCTTTTGGTTGCATCGACGATGAGAGCGAGGACCTGCGCGCAGGTGACGGTGTCTATCCGGGAGAGCAGCTACGGAATAAGGTGGTCGGGTTTATCATTGATGATGGGCGGGTTCAGAAAAAAAAGGAGACAATGATAAAAGGGCAGATGGGAATAAAGAACCACCAGAACACACCTCAGTCAGCGCAACACTGAACCCAAGCCTGCTACTCTCCCTCGGACTAGCAAGCCCGCGCACGAGCCTCCGTATCGAATACGAAACGTCCGGCACGTTGAGCGCGTCAAACCATCCCTACTACTCCCCTCGTCGCCGTCCGAGTCGTTGTCGCTGGAACCGTAGCCGTCTATCTTGGTCTGTGGGACGTAGGTCGCTTGGAATTGTTCGAGAGCGCTGACGAGCTTGACCGATGCATCGACACGATCATTTTTCGAAGCCGAGGATAATTTCCAGAATAAAGGCAACGTTGTCGACATTTGCGATGGTAGTACACGGACACAAATTTTCTATCACGAACCTAATTTGGCAATACGCTCCGTTAAGTCCCTCAGGGGTTATTTCGTCCCTGCGATGTATTCTCGAGTCATACTATGCTACATCTGTTGTCGCCCTCATCTAATGTTGGTAAATCCGGCCTAATCCCAACACTTGTCTTGATAATCCGACCGAATGAGGCTCAGGAACGTTCTTGTTAGACAGATGCCATCATGGGATGGATCATGGGAACCAATCTCGTCTACCAAGGAGGAGGGGAACATCATTCGGAGGAGATCCATCTATACCGTTGATTAGAAGCACTGCAGTCTTGAAACAGACAGAAGTATCGAGACTGTAACATGAATCTGACTCGTTTACGAGGAGGATTGATGATTGACTACGCGGGCGACATGAGGACTTGGAAGAGTCTCGGTTGGTTGGCCGGTGGGAGTCCTGTCTATGATTCGACATGGACACAAAATCTTTGACGTTTCTCTTCCTACGCTCACGATCCTTCAGTGCCATGTCCTTGCCATACGCAAAAGAGAAACAAATCGCGCTGATCGCCGTCCGGCGCGCATGCGCACTGACCTCCACCGTCTTCAACAAGCTCGTCAAGAATGAGACGCTCACAAAAGGAGACAAGTCACCCGTGACAGGTGAGCAGGCGCCCACCGCGTCTAATTTTTTGACAATCTGACGTCCATCGAGTCGGCGACTACTCTGCCCAAGCCGTCCGTCAACACCATCCTTGGCCACGCCTTTCCCGCCGACCCGATCGTCGGTGAAGAAGACGCAGCAGAATTGCGCCAAGAGGGCGCCGAAGCGCTCCGAAACCGCATCGTTGCCCTCGCCAACGAAGCACTCAAGTAGCTACTTGTGCTGCTCCGTCACGTGGGGTTGCTCACTTGAACAAGACGAATAGTCTGAAAACCGTTGGTCTCAATCGGTAAATGGGAACGACTGAATGTACTGACGTCGCAAGGGGATCAATTTTATCACAGCAGCCATCGAAGGCGATAAGTATACACTAAGATAGAAATCGAAATTGATATTACTTGCCTTCCCAGGAACTCTTCGGGATTGATCGCGTTACCATCTGGTCATTCTGAATATGTTCAGAAATCCATTAGCACATTTCAAGCGTTGTATTCGAGGATATGGATGCTGCGTAGTTGCAAATAGAAGAGTCTGTTCGGACCGTACTACGGGCAGATAAAGTAAATTAAATTAGCTGCGGGATAGCAAACCATACTAGTAGCCAGATGGGGCGAAAGTTGGCTTAAGGTTATGGCTGAGCCGTATCGACCAAATGGACCCTTTTTCTACGGACACTTGATAAGAGCCGGAGAACTGCAGAAGTGACAAAAAAGAAGCTGCCAACGCCAATGCTCTCTACGCCTATCATGATGGAATCGAATCGACCAAGCGAGACCATGATCACCATGACGAGCGTGCAGCCTGTCCGTGTTTCAACTGATGCAAACCCAGTGATGAATGAGATCATAATGAATGGTTCGAGTCTGAGGCGACCGTGCGAAGCCTCCGTCCCAACGTCTATGCGTGAGAGGGTGAATATTGCGAATCAGGCATCGTGCTATCGCTTCATCTTCCCGTAGGTAAATGTATAGCGATAGTCTTTGGTGGGGAGGGTATGAGGTGTAGATATGAAACCGTAATTCTTCCGCGACGGATTAATGTAAATCGGATGTTCTGGGAGCGGCGGCGGGGCGGGGCGGGGCGTAGGTCTCGTATGATCTCGTTTGCGGATGCTCGGAAAGGCTGGAGGGACGGAGTCGCTGGACGACTAGCTCAACACGGTGAAGAGGAGATAGGGATGGGAGCGACGTCAAACTTGTCGGTGGTTTCAGAGATGCATGAATATCAATCGATGCCCTGCCAAGAATGCTCAGTGGATCTGTCATAAGAGTAGGATCTGTCATCTGCAGAGGCTCGGCAGACCGACAGCTCGCTCAGGTTCCCAAGTCCGTGAGCAGATGTAGGGCCTCGAGGAGGATACAATCTAGCAGTACGATTAATCGGATAAGTTTTCGAACAAGTTAGCAAATCACATACCTTTGCTCTGTTTAGTCCCTGCAGCATCCATCTCCACATTGTCGTACGTCCGTGATGAGCGCAAGTAGCTCAGAGGCAGAAGGTTTGGCTTTCAATGAAACACTCACTATCTATAATGGAAGATTTCAGCACGCGAAACAAATTGGGTAAGAAAAGAGGAACGAGGACAAGATGAAATGAAACGCATATAATCGTATCCCACCCTATGTGCAGGACGCATGGACATAAAAAGTAAGGATAATGCACTTGCTTGTCGAACAAACTGCTCATCGGACTCACAGCCACGTCCTTCCAGCCCATATGCGAGACCCACAGGAAAGCGTGAGGAACGGCAGCTCTGTCCATTCAGGGATCGCATCGAATGTGTCATCGCGTTCGTTGCCATCGTTTCCCTCACCGAGAAGGCAGGAAGGCCAGATTGTCTTCAAGTCCACGAATTTACCCACCATTTCCAGGGCCTCGGTTGTAAGGCGATGCGGTGTATCGTCACGCGCATGTTCAGCATTATCTGAAGCACGGACAAAATCGATGGAACGACCGTGGCCGAGGAGGTTGAGTTGAACCGCGCTGTGAAGAGGGAAATGAGTGTGACTCCGAGTAGGGTTCCGCACGGGTCACACCGCGGGTCGGAAGGCCAACACCGTACCCGTACCCTGTGAGGGCGTGAGAGGGTTAGGTAACTAGAAAACGAAAAAATAAAAAAAATAAAAACTGACTGACCGAGACCCTTTGTCCGTGAACTTGGAGGAACCACTGGCATCAAGTTTTCCGCATGACTGTGAGACGGTGAGAAGTGCTCGCTGACGTGATACGATCTGAGAAAAGGATGTCACCCGGACGACGAGGATGAGACTCTGAGCCTAGCGAGCTCGGGGCATATTGTTGACGTCCCAAATCCCAATGGTATATACTGGCATGACCGTTGCCAATCCTCGGCTCCACCGTTTGCTTGACCCTCGCGCCCCATTCCTCATGATGAATTCGTGGTATCAACAGGACGTACACGAGAGATGTACACAGTGAGCGTCGAGCGACGACGAGGCGTTACCGTGACACGTCTCGAGTCTCGATCGAGAGGGAGTGCCAATCAGCGACAATACCTCATCCCGACGACGCGGGGAGTAGGAACACTGAGCTCCTCCTCGTCTTTATTTTCGTGCGACTCATTCTACGTCAATAGTGTCGTGTGTTCGTGTAGCGTCAATTGCACAGTGACAAGGCACAAGTGAAATTGAGCATGTCGCAAACCACGTATTACATTGGCAGACCAAGACGTAGGCGGTTTCCTCCACAGTCACCTGGCATAGTTTACTCCGGGCCCTGGCTTCCATATCTTGATCACAACATACAGATACACACATGTAAATATGCGTTCGAGAACAAAAGCATCCGAGTCGGATAAAAGATTGAGAAGGTAGGCACGAAAAGAGAAGGAAGAAGCACGACGTACTCAACAACTGCCACGTCTTCGTACCTCTTTTGATGATCGTTATCATATGACACGGACGACGACGCTGCGGTGGAACGCCGAAGGAAAACGCATTCACCTCAACTTCCAACATTGACGAGGGTTAGTATCTAGTACCGGCTGCGGAAGGCCAGGTTCAAATACTTCTTGGATATTACAAGAGGAACGCCATCAATTATCCTCTCCTCTCGAGCGGAGTTGGCGTCCTACCTCGAGAGCCACTCTCCTCTTCCTCATATTCCCTCTCGAAGGTCGCTGGCGACGCCGTGATCGTCGTACGCCACAGGAAGGAATTTACCTTGTCTTCCAGTTCCACCGAGGGCCGATATCCCGAGCTCGCTAAACAAGATCCAACTACAATTGTCGCGTTCCAGTCTTTCCGTTTCCATCCTGGCGGGATTGAAGATGAACGTACCTAGAGACGCGGTTGCATCTTCTTCATCCTATTTTTTGACAACGGTCACTGGAGACGGTGACGTAGTCGTCGTAGTTCCATCATACTGCTGAAGAGATGCATCGGTTCATTTTTAATTGTGCAGTGGGTCGCTGACCTGGACTTGCGGAAGGTGGGGCAGTGTGAGATGCTATACGTGCCATGCCTTTTGTTTCCACCTCTGCAGCACTCAGCGAGCGGAAATATTAACGAGACCGACGGGAAACGGAGAACCTACCTTACCAAGTCATATGAATCGAGTTATTTGATGAATTTGGGTGATGACGACGACCAAGAGGTGGAAGCATTGACTTCTTCTTGAGTTGGTTTTGGACCAATTGTAAATGTGACAAACGGTGCGAGGGTGGTTTGTACGGAGTGAAGATAATCATTTTCTTGAGGTGGTATGGCTTACGACGTCGTAAAGCGAATGAAGGGTATACTTACTAGTTGATCTTTGCTTGCGGGAACCTCCCAATTTTCGGATTTTTCTTGTTGTTCTGATGGTCGGGGTGATGCTTGGCAGGGAAATCCCGGTCGACGGTTTCCACTATCGAGATTCTGGCGAGCGATGGCTTCCTCACTGAATGGAATATCAACGAGACCCGGGAAACGGAGAACCTACTTTACCCAAGTTATACGAATCGAGTTATTTGATGAATTTAGGCGATGACGACGACCGAGAGGTGCCAGTGGAAGCACTGACTTCTTCTCGAGCTTGGACACCCGCCCTGTCCCGCCACTTTCCCGCGCACCATCCACTTCAAGTTACATAAGTACGATGACCATCAGTCGCGGGGGCTCAGTGCACCACACGATGCCAGGGATGGCAGTGGATGCAGGGTACACCGAAGAGGGCCTGTATAGCGACTTTTTGTCTGCGCATCCAGCAAATGAAGGCCACCAAACGCAGGTTGCGAGCCGAGCCGCTGCGTAACGTAGATAACGTTATTGATCATGTCATTTTGTTATACTATCTATATGCCTATGGTATATGTTATATGCCACCTGGGTGCACTCCCTCGTCGTGCGCCCACGTCCGCCGGCGGATTCCTCCGTCGTTGTACAACATGCGCTGACGTCCACTCGTGAGGTACCACTGGCATGCACGCTGTGCATCGTTATCGCACACCAACAGCACGCCACGTTGGAGCGACGTTGTCGACATTGCAGCGTGGTCGTCTCTCCGTCATCGCTTCCCCACATCTCCGTCGTCCTCGCCCTCGCCATTGTCGTCATTGTCGTGTCGTCGCGTCGTAAATCGTCGTTGACGTTGTCACCGACGTTGCAGTGTACGAACCAGCTGTCATTTGATCGTCGTACGGTGCCTTTGATGCCCGTCAGACACTGTTGTTTTGTGCGGGTCAACAGAGACATCGTAAGTGGATCTGTCTGTGTGTGCGTGGTATCGTCTTCGAAGAAAAGTGAGTAGTAAGAGACTCACGCCGGGTCTGTGATTGGAGTGTGCGTTGGTCTTGACCCGTACGACGTCATCTCCTGTATCCCCATTTGGCGAGGACTTCGCGACCCCGTTCGAGTCGTTCACCTGCGCCGCTACCGACAAGGAAGGTGGTATCGGAAATTCCTGGAGCTCGTCCCAGCCGAACGAAGACGAGAAGGGCGGGATGAGGATCACATCGAACTTGGATGGGTGGAGCAAAGGGAGGTGTTGCAGCGGTACTAAATAGCACGAGGGTGCTGCGTGCCTGTCGACTGACTCTTTTTTTTTGAGATTCAGCAGACACTGTTGATTGGGATACCTAATGTAGTTGAACTACGTTCGGTTCGGGGGAGGGGGACGGGAACGAATGAGACTTACTCTTCGAGGCGGCGCTCGAGCTCTGGTCGTTGACATTGTCGTCTCCGCCGTCGCTTCGCTCCCGCACACCGGCGGACTCCCCCGTCTTCGTACCCACTGGAAGACTCCTCCATCATTGGCTCACGTTCACCGGCGGACTCCCCTGTCGTTGGACGCTCACGTCTACCGACGGACTCCTCCGTCGTTATACCCCCGTGAGGTACCATACACGTTGCCATGCATCGTTATCGTCACGGCGCGTCGTCGTGTCGTTGTCGACGTTGCGGCGTTGCCCTCGCCGTCATCGTCGCGTCGTCGTCCACGTCGACACTTGTCGTCGCGTCAACGTTGTGTCGTGACTCGTCGTTGGCGTTGTCGTCTCCGCCGTCTCTTCGCCGCGCCTTCCTCCTCCACCTCGCCATCGTCGCGTCATCATCCACGTCAACACTTGTTGTCACGTCGTCGCTGTCGGGTCGTCACTTGTCGTCGTGTTTGACGCAGTCTAACGGATGGTGAGTGAGGGATAGAGAGGGACAAACGCACGCACGCTATATCGTCACGCCGACGTGACGTGGTGCTATCAGCACGTTGCGTCGTCGTGTCATTGTCGACGTTGCGGCGTTGTCCTCGCCATCATCGTTTCGTCATGACTCGTCGTTGGCGTTGGCGTCTCTGCCGTCTCTTCGCCGCGCCGTCCTCCTCCACCTCACCGTCGTCGTTGTCGGGTCGTCACCCTGTCGTCGTGTTTGACGCAGTCCACTGAATGCGTGGACGGGGTATAGCGGATGGTGAGTGAACAGAGAGGGACAAACGCAGGCACGCTACGTCGTCGTTGTCGTGTCGTCGCATCGTGTCGTGTTCGTTGTCGTCGACAAGGGGTGGGGTAGGCGTAGTAATTAATAGGGATAAGGGAGAAGTGAGTACGCACGTTTGTTGTCCTTGTCGTTGAGTCCGAGTCCGAGGGTGGTTAGATGGGTTGGTTCGTGGGAAAGTGGCGGGATGGCGGGTGGCGGGTGGCTGAAAATGGATGGGCGGGGGCTTGTCTGGCGGTTTAAGTAATCTCCGCTACAATTGAAATGGGCGTTTGGAGTTCAGAAAAGTCAATTCCGAGTCCCAGATGCAGTCCGGAGATTCCCAGAAGAGTCCTCAATACAGGAGTCCGGATGCCCGAGAAATTCGAAGTTCAGGTTGGTGACTCAGTCACGTTCAGTCACGCTGCACACCACTTGCGCGCCGACACGATTAGTATTACGACTCGGAGCGGATCGGCAGCGTTGCCGACCAGTGACGAGCACAAATCAACAACTGGGCACCGGCAAGAGCTTACCCACAGTATGCTCTGTCCTCGTCTGATCCTCGTCGGACACACATTACACGAGTTTATTCGCGTGTATGCCTTTGACAATGCTCGTACTCCAACGCATTCCATTTAAGTTGTCACGTTCTCGGGGCGATACTGTGTCACATATTACAAGAGACAACCTGAGTGCGTACACTGGCAGTTGTATATGTCATACTAGGGTCACGGTACCGGACAAAATTATTGAATTATATTTTCGCAAGTTTTGGACTTGAGAGGTCTTGATTTGAGCTCCAATGGTTCAAATAGATGCGCGCGCGCCCTGATCGATGATCCACGTGAACGCACACTACCCAAGCGAAGCACGCAACGACAGCGAGATGGCGCACCGCCGCACCCGCGACAAAGGGCCTGTGCCTACACGCGATGGGCTCACACTCACTGGCAGCAACCTGAAACGTCGACAGCAACGACACGACGACACACGTCGACGAACGACGAGGACGCGACGGTGAGCACGTCTCTCCTCGTCCTCCCTTGCTCACCCCTCGCTGTACCCTCGGTTCGATGACTACTACACCTCACCTCACCTTGGCACGGCACGACACGACGACCCGACATGGCACCACGACGCGTCGACCGACGCGACGGCATGCCACAACGCGACGAAGAGTCGAAGACGACAAGAGTGAACTGCGCAACGACAACAACAACGAGTTGCGGCACGATGACGACGTCACGGCACGACGCGACGACGACCTCTCATCGTAACTGATCGCTCTTCAGGGGAAGGGCGCATATGCTGTGGTAGAACATATTTGGGGAACGAATGCTACAACACTTTCCGTAGATCCGAAATAGAAGAGTTCGGCACAATAAGTATGTACATATGACTAGTAGGTGGTATGAAACTCCGCGGCACCTGAAATTTGAAAATCACAAAGTAAAACCGATGTACTCAATTAGTTCAACAAATGCGCTGCGAGCACGGTGAGAATTTTGTGGACTCAATCCTGGAACGGAGAGTGAGACAATTTTATCCAAAAAATTGTAAATCATGAGTTGTTCTTTCTCGACCGCAGTACGTCTCTGGGGGCACGCCATGTTTTGGCTCCAGCGGCCCGTGGTATTATTCTGCAAAAAATCAACTCGCAAGCAGACACTCACCTGAGATTCAAGAATTAGATTAACATATTAAACATGTATAACATTATGACCACTTACAGATGCGAGGACATAGGATACGACCGATATCGCGGCATTTCCCCGAGCCCGAAGCGGAACCCACGTCCACAAGTCGCTAGTTGTCAAGTTTGCTTCTTGGAGACCAAAATAGGCGGGGGAATTTTCGTCCCTGAGTGCCGAGAACAATATTGATCGTATATAGTTGTTGTCGAAATAAAGCGTCTAACGAAGCGAGAGTCAGAAACATCACGAGGCGGCCTTGTGCTCACCTCCAAGTCATACCTATGCCACATGGCATATCCGTAACCATCGCCCCAGGTGAGGTACCATTCGACGACGGCTCTTTGTTCCTGACCGAACCTGGGACCACTTTGTTCGGGAAGATGCGGCATTAATGCCGAGTAGCCGGGTTTTGATGTGAGAAGATCGATAACGCCTCGAAGGGCGCGGTCGTGGAACGCCCATTCGGCGTTCCCAATCTGTGTTACACGAATTAATAAACCGTTCAAGATTTATTGGAAGAAATATACAACCGCTGCCTGAAACTTGCGTCGGAAATAAGTATGAGATAATGTTGTTTGAACGTGGATACCGTCAATGGTGGTCGTGTCTGAAATAACCGAATTTGAAACACTCAGTGGTGATGAACGTGTGAAAAACCTACTGTTTTCTTCGGGAACCCAAGAGGGGTTCGAGCGTTCGCATCGCTGTCTAGCGGTGGCGATTGATCGTACGATGAGCGATCTGCGGTGGATGCGGGGGACTCGAAGGACGACAGCGGAGAACTGCTCGTTGTACGCGTGGTACAGAACGCGCGACCAGTTGCGAGGGAGATTAACAAAGCCGAGACCTGTAAATCAATCGCACACGACGATCACCGAAAGTGATTTGAAACTTACTGTGGCTCAGGGTCGAGTAAAAGTCCTCCTCCAGGACATCTACTACCGTCTGCACAAATGTTGCGTTCAGATCGAGGGCTTGCAGGACTTCCGGATCCGATGGGGGTGGCGATGGGGGTAGGACGTGTACGCGTACCGCGACAGCAGCGGGAGGTGGGGGCGCTGGTACGTTGGATGGGTGATCTTTGTCGAAGGCATGGTCGATAAAGGTGTCGAAGAGAATCTGGAACTCGGCTTCACGTTCGGCGTCGGTTTGATGGTCGGCCATGGTGTGAGAAATGGGAGACGATGTGAGAAATGGGAGACGATGTGAGAAATGGGAAACGATGTGAGAAATGTTATTAAAAGGTCGATCGGAATCGATTTCCCACCCATCAATCCGAGTCAACCTATCGATTTCCCACCCATCGATCGACCTATCGATTTCCCACCGTCATTCGAGGAGTACAAAGTTTGAGTCCGAGTTTAAAATCTGCGCGTTTTTTTTGTTGCTTGCGCGTGCGCGATTTAATAGTAAAGTGCGCGCGCCCCCGATATATCGTAGACGTGGAATTATTCCATGCAAGGTACAAATAACTACTGGGGCAGTTTCAACGTCGAATTGGAAAACGAGGGAGGGTACTCCCGCAACGTCCCGTCATCCCCTGGGCTTCCGAGAGCGATTCGTTCGCACGTGTGAGATCAGTTTCGTGCCCCGTCAGAACGACAATGTTCGTGCCATGCTCTTCAAGCAGACGTGCATGCGTAAGCCTAAGCTCCGAAAGACTCATGCACGACCCAATACCAAAGGCTCGGTGGACAGCGTCGCAAGGATCACGTCAAACCTACTCGCCCTGTACTGCCAACATCAACGAGAAGTGCACACAAGACGAAAAAGATACGGACCACTCCTGCAGCTGCCGCCTCGCCGCATCTACTGCGCCTCCAACGCGACGACCTTTTCCCTCAGCTCGTCCATGACTGCCACTTTACGTTCCAACGTCCGCGTCTCCCCCCGCAGCACCCCGAGATTGGCGTGTCTGTCCTTGTACCGCCCAAGCTCCACGTTGAGCTTGGCGTTGGTCGTCTCGAGCGTCTGGAGGTACGCAGCACGGCGGTGCAGCTCATCGCGGACGACGCCCTAATGCTCGTCCTCCCGACTTCTGTTCTGCGTCGGGTCGTCTGACGTACCAGTTGTCGCGGCCTCCCACTCGTCCACCCACTGCTGCATTGCGCGGATAGTGGCATCACGTTCCAGTGCTGCTGCGCGGTACTCGACCAGTTCTGCTCGAGCTCGGGCGTCGCGATGTGAAGGTGGACGATTTGGCGGTGTATGCGACAAGGTAGTGGTTGTGCGTGCGCCTGATCTCGTCAAAGGCTTCCTCGAGTCCGAACTTGTCATCCCGGGGCGTGGCGATGGCGGCCCGTAGGGCCTCATGTCTTGTTCAAATTTCCTGAGAGGGAGGTCAACCGACGACTTTAACGAGCGAGAACCACACACCTTGTCCTCTGCACTCGCTTCGCGCTCCTTTTCCTTTTCCTCTCGCTCAGCTTGTTCTGGTTCGGCGAGAAAGCGTCTGTCACCTCGAGTTGTTCGATTTAGGTCTCCTTTTTCCGCAGCTTCTCTTTGTGCTGGATCTTGGCCGCCTGGGTGGAGAGGGGACGGCGCTTGAGCGATGCGTGTACCGTGTCCTATGTGAACGCATGCGAGCGTTGCTGTCGTTTGTGCATGTTGCAGGTCTACGCAAGGGGTTAGCCATGAGGTAGACACTCTGAAAGATACATGCCTCGCTCGAGATCTGCCACATGAGAGTCGTGCTTGATGGTGCGCGCATTTCGAGTTGACTTTGATTCCTGAACCTATTAGGGTCTAGGTCAATCGGCGAACGCGGTTACAATGTGTATCGATTAAGTCTCGGTACCGTATCCGTTTTTTGGAGCCAGATTGAAGTTCTCAGGCGGTACCGTGTCACACCTGTCACACTTGTTTTGTCCAGATCAACGATCTATGAATCACCAACACGTGACTGTTCACGTGAACGTGTCGATAATCACGTGTGACCGTAATAAACGTTTTTCCTTTTTTTTCTTCTCCTATGATTAGAATATTGCGAAGCATCTCGATATTTTCAGACCGTGAGTCGACAGGGAGTCCCAGTATTACTTCTCATTTATTGAAGTCCAGACCGCTGACAAGCAAGGTTTACACCGTCGGCATTTCCCTTAGTGAATCGTCCTGTGCCAGTGGCACATCCAAATAAAATATTGTCACACCCGTTTTAGTCCCGCTCCAGGCGCTCCCTCCTCGCGTCGTCGTCATGTCCGACCCCATTAAATCACCACTACTACATGCGGTCGTCGCTAATATAGTCACTCCCGCCCACACTGGGCGTACGCTTCCGTGCTTGGCCGAACTCGCTGACCATGCCTTCGCTCTTGCTGATCAGCAAGCTGGCCATGACCCAAGCAACGTCGCTTCAGACATCTGCACCAAAAATCGCCAGGCAAGGATACTATACTCTGTGGAAGACATAGTGAAACTCCCAATCAAAGTGGTCTTGTACCAGGATGCGCCTGCAGCGCGAATCCAGCGAGTAGTTGTCAACATGCAAACAGAGACCATGCAACTTGAATGCGATGGCCATCCCAGTCTTTCCATAGAAATGCAGCAGATCGAGCGTGCTCGACAAGAGATCAAGCTATATCTACAGGAGTTGTTGAAGAGACTGGATGGTGTGTGGAAATCACCATGGATACCCAAAAGTCGCCACATCGCTTGGCAGGTGAGGTTGTGTATGTTTTCTTTTGAGTGACCTAACGAATCTGTGTCAGGACTTTTTGAAACGTCTCGAATCGAATGATATTTCCTCCGCACAGTCACAAGTCTGCACCGATCCCCCTTTATGTCCGTCATGCGAGGTGTTGACGACGCTGTGCACCTTGTGTCCCACTGTCATTTGCTTGAGTTGGGATTGTCCCGCATCCCAGCTCATTCCATTCCAGTCATACTCCCGCGATACCTATATGGCCGCCTGTCTGCCTTGCTTACAGAACGCACAAAACGCACAGACGATCCCGCCTCTTGGTCAATGTCCCAAATGCAATCTCTGGTTTTGTGACGAAAAGCTGATGTGGTGCCTGGGCCGACCCAAAAAGACTACGGACAACAGGAGGGTTCGAGAGCACCCACCCAAGCCTATCGCGTGTTCTTACTGCAACCCCGGGTCAAGCCGTGTCAAAATGCTCCAATTCAAGATGCTGGTCGAGAGACGGAAAAGTCAAAAGTCTAAGAATCTGCCAATCGTGCTCCCCTGGGGGTGGGATTTCGTGCACGTGCGAAGATTGTTGGGTCTGCGACAACTGCCAAGAACCACCGATTGTAGACTGTCTCCAGCAGTGCCCACAATGCAAGCGGGCGTATTGTGTCCCCAGGTTCTCGGTGTACATCCAATTCTGCGCCGAGTGCGGTCGGACAGCGCTGTGCGACGACTGTGCGGAAGAAGACTGGAGTTCATTTACGGAGCTGGACGGGCCAAAGGTTCAGGTGGAGCTGGTGCGCGCATGTCAGACCGATTCCTGCTCGAACATGTTTTGTGAGACGTGCCTGGAGGGGCAGAGATGCGCAGAATGCTGCCTCACGTATTGCACTCTGTGTCTGGACGAAGGCGGCTGGTTCAGGTCCTGCGACCGCCTATTTTGTGCGGAGTGCACGAGCTGTTGCAATAGTTGTGGCAAGACGTGTTGCGATGAATGCCTGCGCATGAGGCCTTGAGGTGCGATGGTTGTGGTGAGAGGTATTGCGATGGATGCATGTGCATGAGGTATTGCGATCGTTGTGAAAAGAGGTATTGTGATAGATGCGTGCGCATGAGGTATTGCAATAGTTGTGACATGAAGTATTGCGGTGAATGCCTTCGCATGAAGTATTGCGATAGTTGTGGCAAGACGTATTGCGATGAATGCGGGTATTGCGTCGACTGTAGCAGTACTAGTGACTCTGAGTAGATCTAGATTAAATATAAAAATCGATTACTTGCTTGTGAACTTGAGGTACTGATGCACATGTACTTGAATCGAGGATCCACTAGGTCACTTGTCCACCTGGTGCGGCGTTCGTCTTCGCCTGTTTCAATTGCACCCATCCGCCACGCCTGCCTCGATTTCCCATTTCTGCAAATCATGTTCTCCCTTGGGTGGACTATGGTGCGTGTGTGAATATAATTGGATTTGCGACCAATGCCAAAGCTTCCCGCCGCAATGCAAGCGGGGGACATCGGATTCTGTGCCGAGTGTGGTGAGACGAAATCGTGCGATGACTGCTTGGAGGAAAAGACTGAAGTTCGTTTTCGTATGCGGGGCCTCTAAGACGCGACGTACCGTGCTAGCGAAGCTTGTCCGACGCCGCGTGTTGGTATGCAGCCTGGAAGAACCATTTACAACAATGTTTGAAATGTACGTTGTGCAGTTCATGCTTGCTGCACAAGCAGTATTTCGCCTGCTTACCGTGCCAATTATATGGCGCGCCGTGGAAATACGCAGATGGACGCGACTAGTAACTAATAGCTTGGGCACGTCGACAAAAACCAGCCAGGCGAGATCTAGCGTCCTCTTCGGGTGAACGAACGCCAATCTCGCATGTACTTCTCAACCATAAGTAACCCGACGAACACAATTCACGTCCGACCTTTTGTAATGGTCTATCAGGTTCCGCGAACGCATCCGGTCTGTCGTGTCGAACTTACCACGCGCATAGCCGCGGCTTGTCTAGTATGGCTTTTTCCCCGTCGGGGTGGAGTAGATAGATGAACGGATTCTGGAAACCATTCAGTCCGTCCGAGGTGAACACCAACATGGTGTCGGACGCCCATGCAGGGTACTAGTCGACCGACTTGGTCTTGGTGAATTGCTCACCAGCAATACGTGTCTTGTTGTGGAAGACGACGAAAGCGTCCTGGTGAACCAGTTACAGTACATCAGCAACGTAGATCAGCGATGAAGCATGTCCGGATTATACCACTCCTGCCAAGCGATCTCGATGCCCGACGGGTGCCACATAGAAATCAGCACCGACTCGGACGACGAGGGGGAAAGACAATACACATCGTGATGCCGTTTGGGGGGTGGGTGTCCACAGACTGATACGACAAAATCAAACTGCCAACGGGCCGGATGGACGAGAAAGTCGGCATACACATCTTATACTTGGGGGATTTTCTACGTTCAACAGCCTGAGGTAATGACTCGTTACCCCCTGTTTGGTACCTCATCGCTGCTCTCTTTTCGGTCGCAACTACGTTCCCCGTCATTCCTCGATTCGTGCTCAGCATTCGGGAGTTGTACGCCAAGGATACCCCCCGTTATTCTGAAGGGTTAGATACCGGATTCGGGATCCCTTCGCGCTTTGGAAACGTTTCTAGAC